>RJWJ010025781.1:0-23559 GCA_004363605.1 Indri indri | reverse complement strand
TGGAAAATAGCTTTTTAAAGAAGTAAAATGATTCCCTATCACAAAACTTAAATTGTACATAAAAGGACAAACATGAAACTTAAAGAACTTGAAATCTCACCACTTTTATAAAATATTTTGTTTTTCTAAAAATTGTTTGTTGTTGCTCCCTTTTATTCTGCCTAATTTTTGTATGTTTGTGCTTTCTCTCCTTTTTTCTTGATTGCATTTGCTAATTGTTTGTCAATTTATTGAAATTTCCCTCACTTCTGAAAAATCCCAGCTCTCACACTTATTTAGCATTTGTACATTTTTCCCATTGTTAAGGTTAGTGATTTTTAACCACAAAGTTGTACACTGGAACCCTTTTAAGAAATAAATCTTGTATGAAAGCCCAGTGTATAGAATAGATAAAAGCCAAGCACTTGTGACTAATGCAAAAGGGAGTGAGGAGAAGGGAGGGAATTCCCCACTCTTTCTCTACCTTATCAGAGGCTTATGACTCCAGAGAGCACTGTTAGAAAACCACTGTTCTAATTCATTAATTTCTGCTTTTATTTTTATTGCTTCCTTCCTGCTGTGTTCCATAGGCTTGTTTTGTTGCTCTTTCCTGATTTTTTAAGTTTGGTGCTTTTTGTGTTTATTTTCATTCTTTCTTATTTAACACTGAAAATATTTAAGTATATAAATTTGTCACAGTACAATTCTGGTTATATCTTATAATATTTTATATAGACTGTTTTCTCCTTACGTGGTAATTATACTTTTTGAGTTTTTCTTTGACCCATGATACATCTGTATAGGAGTGTATGTTTTTGGTGTCTAAATGTGGAGGAGTGTGTTTACTCTTTTCAATATTAAGTTCTGGTTTTATTTCATTGTGGCCATAAAATAAGTTCTTCATAATTTTAAGTTTTTAAGAAATTATTGTTGTTTCTTTGTAATCCAGTGTTTGATCAACTTTTATAGACTTTCCATGGCAGTTTGTAAAGTATGTGTTCTTGATTTTAGGTTACAAAGCTTAGTTCCCTTCTGTCATGTTTCTTATTAATTATATTTGAGTCTTCTATATCTGCACTGTCCAATGTATTAGCCACTCTCTACATGTGGCTATTGAGCATTTGAATTGTGATTAGTCTGAATGGAAATGTCTTGTAAGTATGAAATGCATACTGAGTTTTGAAGATGTAATACAAAAAAAGCGAAGTATCCCAATAATAATTTTTATATTGATTGCATATTGAAGTCAATATGATTATATTTTGGGTCTGTTGGGTTAAATAGAAAATTCAATATCATTAAAATTAATTTCACCCCTTTTTTCATGGTTTTAAAAATGAGGCTACAAGAACATTTAAAATGACATGTGTAGCTCAAATTCTGTTTTTATTTGGCAGCACTCTGTTTGATTATTTATTTCTGTCCATGACTAGTAGTGGCATTAAAATTGTTTTTTCAGTGATTTCTGCTTATATTACTCACAATTTCACTGTATATATTTTAGTATTATACTATGCTATTTAGCACATAACAGGTCACTTCTGTTGTGGATTGTACTTTACGTCAAATAAAATGACTGTCTTTGGCTTGTTTTGAATTGTTCCTTGAATTCTAGTTTGATATGAATTACTACCATTCTTGCTTTTTGTTTTTTTAGTTTTTTTCATTTATTTATTTTGTTTTAGACTTCCCTGTACAACCAAACATTCTTGCTTTTTAAAACAAATTTGCCTGGAATATTTCACATACCTCTCTTCTTTTAATTTCATCTTCATTTGTTTCAGGTGAATATCTTTTAAATAGTAATTAAATTTATTTTATGTTTTCATATAGTCTGAAAATCTTTTCTTTTAATATGGAAGTCTGACTTTTCACAATTGTTGTTATCAGTGACATGTAATTTTATTTTATGAGTTCCATTTTTGCGGGGAGCACTGGCGGGGAATGTGGCCAGTGCTCCCCGCACATTTTTATGCTATTTTTCCTTATTTTATTATATTAAATATTTTTCAGTACCTTTAATTCTGCTTTTATTACATTTGCTTTTTGAAAAATCATAGTTAAACCCATTTTCTCTAATTATCACTGCCAAGGATAGAATAGTACCCATTGACCCTATGTAAATGAATGATTTAGCGTGTTTTTTCCCCTCTACATTTGTTTTCTAACTGAGATTCAGATGATTATGACATTTTTACATTAAGTCTCATGTTAAGAATTATTTTTGAGATTTACATAAGTTTTAAACCACAATGATCTAGATTTAACTTGTTTTGCAGCATATTTTTCAAAGTGAATGTACCATTTTATATTCCTACCAGCAAAGAATGAGGTTTCCAATTTATCTGTGTCCTCAACGACATTCGTTATTGTTCTTCTTTTTGACTGTAGCCATCCTAGTGGCTATGAAGCAGTATCTCATTGTGGTTTTCCCTGATGACTAAAAATTTCCCAGATGGCTAGTGATGTTGAGCATCTTTTTACTTGCTTACTGGCCATTCGTATATCTCCTTTGGAGAAATGTCCATTCAGTTCCTTTGCTCATTTTTAAATTGGGTTATTTGTCTTATTGAGCTATAAGAGTTTTTATGTATTCTACATACACATCTTTTATCAGTTATACGACTTGCAAAAACTTTCATTTTTTGGGTTGTCTTTTCACTTTCTTGATGGCATCCTTTGAAGCACAATAGTTTTAAATTTTTCTGATGCTCAATTTGTCTATTTTTTTCTTTTGGTGTCATATCCAAGAAACCATTGCCTAATCCAAGGTTACAAAGATTTACGCCTGTTTTCTTCTAAGCGTTTTATGGTTTTAGATCTTACATTTAGATCTTTGATGCATTTTGAGTTTTTTTTTTGTTTTTTTTTTTTTGAGACAGAGTCTCATTCTGTTGCCCTGGCTAG
Organism: Indri indri; assembly: GCA_004363605.1. Classification (NCBI taxonomy): domain Eukaryota; kingdom Metazoa; phylum Chordata; class Mammalia; order Primates; family Indriidae; genus Indri; species Indri indri. The sequence goes on along the minus strand of RJWJ010025781.1, from coordinate 20,673 downwards.
AGTGAGTGCCGTGGCATCAGCCTAGCTCACAGCAACCTCAAACTCCTGGGCTGAAGCGATCCTACTGCCTCCAGCCTCCCGAGTAGCTGGGACTGCAGGCATGTGGCACCATGCCCGGCTAATTTTTTCTATATATATATTTTTAGTTGTCCAGATCATTTCTTTTCTATTTTTAGTAGAGACAGGGTCTTGTTCTTGCTCAGGCTGGTCTCGAACTCTTGAGCTCAAACGATCCACCCACCTCGGCCTCCCAGAGTGCTAGGATTACAGGCGTGAGCCACCGCGCCCAGCCTGAGTTTATTTTTTGTACGTGGTGTGAGGTAGGGGTCCAGCATCATTCTTTTGCATGTGTATATTCAGTTGTCTTACCACCATTTGTTGCAAAAACTATTCTTTCTCCATTGGATTGTCTTGGCACTCTTGCCAAAAATTGACCATAAGTGTTTGGGTTTATTTCTGGATTCCCAATTCTATTTCTCTGATCTATATGTTTATCCTTATCCCAGTACCATATTTTCTTGATTGCTATAGCTTTTTAATAAGTTTTGAAATAAGAAAGTGTGAGTTCTTCAAATTTGTTTTTCTTTTTCAAAATTGTTTTGGCTATTCTGGGTTCCTTAAATTTCCAAATTAATTTTAGGATCAGCTTGTCAGTTTCTACAAAAAATCCAGCTGGCATCTTGAGAGGGATTGCATGGATTCTTCAGATCAATTTTTGGGGAGTATTACCATCTTAACTATATTAAGTTTCCTGATAATGAACATGGGATATCTTCTTAGGTCCTCTTTAATTTCTTTCAACAATGTTTTGTAGTTTTCAGAATTTAAATTTTGTGCTTTTGTGGTTAAATTTAATCCTAAATATTTAATTCTTTTAAATGCTATCTTAAATAGAATTTTCTTAATCTCATTTTTGGTTTTTTCATTGCTATTATATAGAAATACAGTTGATTTTTTGTACATTTATTTTGTATCTTGCAAACTTGCTTAACTCTTTTATTAGTTTTAATAGTTTTTTAGTAGATTCTTTAGGGTTTTCCATATCTGAGATCATGTCATCTGCAAATAGAGATAGTTTTACTTCTTTTCCAATCTGGATGCTATTTGTTTCATTTTCTTGCCTGATCACCCTGGCTAACATCATCAGTACAATGTTGAGTGTAAGTGGTGAGAACAGACATCCTTGTCTTGTTCCTGATCTTAGGAACAAGGGGAAAGTGGTCAGTCTTTAACCATTAAGTATAAAATTAGCTGCTGTTGTTTTTGTAGATGCTCCTTATCAGTTTGAGGAAGCTTCCTTCTATTTCTAGCTTGTTGAGTATTTTTGTCATGAAGGCCTATTAAATTTTGTCAAATGCTTTTTCTGTGTTTATTGAGATGATCATGTGGTTTTTGTCCTTTATCCTATTATTATGATGTATTATGTGAATTTAATCTCAGATGACATTAATTTTTTTGCCTTTTAATTCAACTTCCCATTTCCTCATTCTTTAGAATTCAAAGGATCATGGAGGAACCTATTAAATGACATATGCAATAGATGCAATGCAGGGCTTGGTTGTTGATGGTGGTTCTTTGTGAAATTTTCAGTTCCAGGCCTTTGTGTCTCACCAAAAGTCCTAGTGATGGCTGTCTAGGATTTTTTGCTTGGTGTTGTTGAATGGTGTGAATGTAAAACAAATTTTTACATGTGCTTATGTAACCCCTTTGTATAAATTCATAGCATTATTTTGATAGTATATATGATACAGTTTCATATTTTGGGCACAATTTTTGGAGGTAGCAAATTTTAACCATATTATTTATATGCTTTTGGGGGATGATAAACCTTTTATGCAGAATAAAGTGTGTACCTAGTATTTCTGGCAGTTGTAATTATTATCAATGTATTTTATCTTTGAAAATTTGTAGATCTCCCAATTTCTTCCTCAAACATAACATGATTGGTTTCATATTATGTATTTTCATCACATCCCTATTTTATAATGTATATTCATATTAATTGCAATTTCCTTCTCTTGGACACATTTTTCTTTTCCATGTGGGTTCCTACACTTGGTTGCATTGTCGTTTTCATTGATGATGCATCTGCTAATTAATGTTTCTTTGAACGCCTGCCCTTCTGTCCTTGATTTTTGCAGTTCAGTTCTATTTTTTATTTCAGCTCTATTTGTGGGTGTTTCTTTCTAGCTTCTATTGGCCTGTGACCTTCTGTGACATAATATTTGTAATATTTATAAGTTTATGAAATTGACAATCTATCCTGTGTTATCAGTGATAATTAATATGTAAATGTTTCTTTAAAATGGCTTAGAAAATAGTTATTTCTTTTGTTGAATACATGTGATAGCTTTCTAAATACATAGCAAGCTCTTGAATTATTAGAATATGTCATAAGCATGTATAAAATTTTAGTTATTTATTCTGGTAAAATATATATAATACAAAATTTACCATCTTAACTATTATTAGGTGTATAGTTCTGTGACATTAAGCACATTCACATTGCTCTGCAACTGTAAAATTTTAAAGAAGAAAAAATACCCATTTCTTAATCCTTCAGATTTTCCTCCTTCTCCCTTAGTCTTCTTTTCTGTTGATCAACTTTCCTTTGCTTTTAGATACTGAAGAGTTTCTGGCAGAAGGTTTGCGGAATGAGAACCTCAGTACTGTTGCAAGGGACCACAGAGACCATATTCTACGGGGCTTTCAGCAAATCAAAACCAGGTTTGTATAAACTAGTTCTGTTATTCTTCTTAACATTTAAAGCAATTTATAATCAGTAAAATCTACTTTAATCATGTAAAAATTAACAAGGTAAGACATACCTATCATAGTTCTTTATACTTGGGAGAAGCTTAATACATATTTACTGAATCGAACTGGAGGCTGGCAAGCAACAGTTAGTGTAGTTTATTGAAATAAAAATGTTTCGATGATTATGTATGTATCTTAAGATAATTATTCTGCTTTTAGTTTTGAATTTTTATGTTGGCTTTTATTGAACACTTTTGCATTTAACTAAAAAAAATGGTGAAAGCTAAACTTTTATGCTTGTCTGAATTACCAACAGGAAGGTGTTAGGCAGCATGAGATAATTTTCATTATGATTTTTGGTACTGATTTTCCTTCCACATCCTCTTCTCTAATAGAAAACTTAAATCAGACTTATTTAGTTGATTCTTTGACCATATTGGGATGTTTTAGTTCCAGACTGGGTTAGAATATCATGCTCATTATTTCTTTTTTTTAAACAAGAGACCGTGACCTAATTTGTGCATTTTAGGATGTGAGGATCTGACAGATGCGTACACTTTCTTGGGGGAGGAAGAAATCAAAGTTTTCTTTTACAATATATTTCCTGACCACCTATTGTTTGAAATGGGTAACTGAATGAGAGTTGGGGATAAGTGAGTATTATTTTAACTTTCTCCAACCTGGTGGCAATGTGATTCAGAATGTTTGAACTGAGCACGCTTAGAAAAGGAAGAACATCTGCAGGGTTATGGTTGGGGTTTAATTTGCGTGACCTGCCGTTCTTAGCATCTACTCTAAAAACCTCATGGAAACTCCTTAGAAAAGGGAATTTTATCCTTCAGAAGGGCACAGCCGGAATCTAGTCCCTCCAGGAATGTGAGAGAACCTCACGAGATGCCCTGCTGGATCTTAATCGATCTTTCCTGCTGGCTAATTAAGCATCACTTTTACTCAGCAACTGGGGACTGTGTAATTATCAGCCTGGGTTGCCCTGAATTCTTGAAACAAACAATGCAGAAGATGGGAGCTTTTTTCAAAAGTGGGAATATCTATACTTTTTGGTAGGCTGGCAGAGTATCTAAAACAAACTTCTCCATAATATTACTTTATTAGCAGATAAGTTTAGGCTTAGTTGTGTACCTGGAGTCTTGGTAACCTACAGAATTTTTTATTTTCATGAGTTTGCCTCTGTATTATACAATTACCATAAGGATAGCATGAAAGATAAAGGCGGAATTATTTTAAATTGCATTTGTTATATGGAGAGAGATGCCCTAAATATATGGTGTATATGGTGACTCTAGTGTATAAATCTGTGATAAGGAATGCACAAAAGAATTTTATTGCATCTGGAGGGACAAATAAACAATGAGCAGTGAGGAGGAATTCTTCTTTCCCGTTATCTGTACCATAGCAGTGGGAAGGACTAAATTTCAATCTTAAGTTGGTAATAGAAGGCAAATTTGTGGTAACTCAAATAACTCATTACAGTCTGTTGCATTTTACTTCTTAATCCTCTTTTTAAATGCACACACATGTGCACACACAGAAGCTGTATCTGTTATGCAGTAGAGTGGGTTTCTTGTTCTAAGAACTTTCTGGGTGGTTCATGGGGTAGACATTTAGGAAAGAATCAGCAGGAGCTTTAGGAAATATCTGCATTGTTGATGGGAGCTTTCTGTTCATTGATTTGTTGCAAGAAAGATGACACTTTACTTAGAATTTCATAATTATCAGATCACTCAGGAAATGAGGAGCCAGAAACTAGATAATGTACAAGAAAATGGAAAAACGAGGCTTTCCTTTGGCAAGCTGTTTGAAATTGCCTTACATCCACCCATTCAATCATCATTCTGTTAATGTAACCCTTGTTTTACTGAATCCTTTTCTTCAGCCATGTTACCTCTGTTATCCAGTTTATGGCCAGTCAATGTTAGGCACTTACATGGGTTGATATTAATTGTTTCAAAAGTATTGAAAGCTTGCAAATGCCAGCCATATTTCCTTGTATTGTATGGCAATTGTATCTCCCACAAAAATCTGGGTGTGGAAAGAAATTTGGAAGTCATCAAACTTAACAGTTAAATGTATATGACAAATACATGAAACATACAGTAACACAAAAAAAAGTAAAGTTATTGAAAGTCATAGAAAAAGTTTTATCTTTAGTCATATCAAAGCAATAATATTTTAGGAGTTCAGTAAATTCGGGGGTGGGTAGGAACTTATCTAAAACTATAATTTAGCATTTCATGGCTTATTTGGAAGGTAGGTAAGAAATCTCTAGCAGGACAATCTGGAAAAGCCACTAGATAAATATAAATACTATATATACGTATATATATATTTTTTACAACTCCCACTCTCTTTGTTGTTTTCTTGCTTCCTTTAATTATTTCCTAAACATTGTGTTGCTCAAGAATGAAAAGGCACTGCCTCTAATTCTTGGTAAACTCCAGGGACTTGGCCCTATTTTTTATGGCTGGCTTAGAATTCAGTGGTATTTGCCATGGTTGTGGACTTGCTGCACATTGAAGCATCTGACTCTATCACGGCTGTTATAATGTGCCATTTGCCACCTTTTTGTTGTCTAGAGTGACTGACCACAGGAAATGATAGTTGTGTCAAGAGTCATGGATGTTCTCCAAATGCTCATCTGTTTTTCAGTACAAACAGCACAGCAATTCTCTTTTGCCAGACTTAAAAACAAAACAAAAAATAAATAAATAAAATCATATCTGTATCTATCTCTACATACTCATTTTTTGGCTTTACAGTGTTAACCAATGAAGGATAATGTTTTCCATGTAATACAAAATAAAAATGGATGGTAGTTTCTGTGATTTCAAGGAAATGAAGTTCTGTTGTGGTATTTGATGTCCTGAGCTGTGATTTTCATTGCTGTTCTTCAAACTGCCTCCTCATTTAAAGCTTTTCCCTAAAAACTGACAGCTTTCATATTCCGAGTCCAAGTTTTCATTGAGCTCTTTGGAGAATGGTTAGGATGAAAGCCAGGCAAAGTCTCCTCCTGCTTTATTATGGTGTTCACTGCAGGATTAGCACCAGATGTGAGACACCTGGAATGAAGCAGACATGGTCTATGCTCAAAAACTTGATGGCGTTCTTACACATTTGGAGAAACAGTAGAGCATTTCTTAAATGTTTGATTCAGTGGAGGCCATCTGATAGCAAGAATACGTCGAGAGTGGAGGAAGGGATGTGGAAAATAGAATATTTTTATTATTGAGGTATGGCTAATTTCTCTCTTGATGGCCCTTTTTGGGATAACTTGTCATTTATGCTCACTGTTGGAAACGAAGGCCAGAGCCAATGGAAACAAACTTGGAGTATTGTTTCCTTCTGTGAAACTTAATAATGCTAAAGGAGTTCCAAAAAGAGACAAGTAGATTTATAGCATATTGAAATGGAAAGAAATACCTTTGAGTAACAGGGTTATGGCACAAAACCCAGGACATTAAAAGTACACCCTGAAAGAGTATTTTGAACTTGTCTTATTGTGGGTGGTTAGCCTACAGGTCTGCATGAAACATGACACACTAATACAAATCTCATAAAAATAATTCTGACTTTCTTTGGGAATTTCAGGTTTTATTTTCAGGTTAAAGTGGATTTAGCTTTAAAACAGGATTTAGCTTAAGAATGTATGATTCTGGTATTTTTATACTATAGGAAGAAAGACAAGGGATTGGTCTCATAAAACTCTTGGGAGCAAGAATTTTAAAGTAGTATACTATAAATATCATTACCATTAATTATATATATTTTACTTTTCCTAACTGTTGGTTATTGAGCTTAAAAACTCCCAAAACAAAACACATTCAAATGAAGAGTGCTTATCAAAAGAACTAATGTATTATGTATTATTAGTACATTTGTATTACTCAAAGTTTAGAAATTTGCTCACAGCATCTTTCTGTTCTTTAATTTTGCTGCTACTTGTACTGGAGTTTAAGTGCCAACACAGGAAAAAAAAAAAAAAAAGAGTAGGATGTACTTGTATGATGCATCTACATTTAAATAGCTCTGAAAAGGCTAAAAAGTCATAGCAATAATTTGACCACATCTTGAAGGTTAATAATTCATTTCTTCCTTTTTCAGTCCTATTCCTCCCTCCCATCCTTAAAGGAAGAAAGAAAAAAACCTGCAACAACTTCAGCCCTCTCTCTTAACTGATCAATTATATGCCAAGTTTCTGTACTAGTTCTCTGTTACTGAGTGTATGTTGAGATTTCACAATTGTGTTAAAGATTTTGGGAATCTACTTCTCTAGGAGTGAGGCATTGTATTTTTTGCTCTTTTAGTTTGAAATGCTCTACAGGTGAGACTGATATAATATTACCTGATGTTGGTTTCTTGGCTTAACTTTTAAGACCTGGAAAGGAAGATCATCTTATTATGTGGTTTTTCATGTTAAGTCTTTGTCCTTTCAAAATAGCTTTGGAATGTATTCACTCTCCTTAAAATTTTACCGTAATGATTATTTTGTATATTCTTTCACTCATCAGGCTATCTAGATTTGGTACTAGCTCCAAGATTAATTTGATCTGTTTTTTTCTTTTATACTGGGCTATTGTGATGGTATTAGTGGGCAGAAGCTTCTTCCTTTGAGCTTCCCCCAAATAAATATTTTATACAAATGACTCTGAGTTTGACATATAATGATATTTTAGTACTTTTCATGCTAAGTAATAGATGGATTTTTTTAAAAAAAAGCTTGGATGAATAAATTTGTTCCTTTCAAAACTTTTTATTAAAAATGTAGAAACAATTTTCTTAAATAATATTTTTTCTATGTAATAGCAAGCATATAGTCCTTGGTGGTTCAGAATAAATGTCTAATAAAAAACCGCACTTATGATATTTTAATTTTATGTCTTTTATATTTTAGATTGAATTTCAGGAAAATACATTTTTAAAGGAGTTTTTAGATCACTTGCAAAATTAAATCACGTATAATGCTTCCTAGTACTGAGTTCCTCATTTAAAATGTGACCTAGGAGGGAGGCAAGTAACTAAGCTTGCACCCTTCAAGTCTGACTAACCCATTAGAATAGTAAGCTGAGCACTACCTTTTTTTTTTTTTTTTTTTGAGACAGAGTCTTGATCTGTTGCCTGGGCCAGAGTGCCATGGTGTCAGCCTAGCTCACAGCAACCTCAAAACAAAATCCTCCTGCCTCAGCCTCCTGAGTAGCTGGGACTACAGGTGCTCACCACCATGCCTGGTTAATTTTTTCTATTTTTGCTAGAGACAGGGGTCTCACTCTTTTGCTCAGGATGGTCTGGAACTACTGAGCTCAAGCGATCCTCCCACCTTGGCCTCCCGGAGTGCTAGAATTACAGGTGTGAGCCACCGCGCCCAGCCTCTGAGCACTACTCTGTAACTGTATAGTTAGGTCACTGAGATTTGCTTTACTCCTGATAGAATTTTAGCCATCGTTATCACTTGGGCATATTCCTGTTATCCACTCAGTATGGATTTGTTTTGGTCACAGAAAATCCTTTGTCATTTTTTTAATACATGGAGTCTTTCTATTTGTCTGTAGATGGAAGCTCTTAATTCATACATTGTGTGAAAAGATCATCTGCATGAAATTACTGTCTTCATTTTATCACCATTTGCTTTGGCTTTGATTTTAAGCCTCATTTGATCTGGAGCTAGTCTTTTGTCCCAGAGCTATACTATTTTGTCTGCTTAAAGAAAACCAATGAAATAATGCTTCTCTGTCTTCATCTGTTTGTGGATTTCTAGGAACCTTATGGCTTGGGGCCTTCTCGAGAGTGGTTTTCTCTAATTTGCATGTTTTCTCTTCTTTCTGATATAGACCCACCTCGTATCCACTTTCTGTGTTACACTGAAACTGGAGCAGGTGTGGGGGGTGGGCAGTGGGGCCAACTGTCAGGAGCCAAGCTCTTTGTCCTGATGTTACTTCTATAACCCTGACGGAGTCACTTGACGATTCCCCTAGTGATGATCTTATGTTTTCTTTTTAGGTGGCCTCCCCAAAATATTGTTTGGAATTTTTTTTTTGACAAATGCTACAAAGATGCAAACATTACCAACCAAACCTTGAAACCTCTATTTGATTTCTTTTATGGTGTTGCTATGATTTTTTAAAAATTTGGAATAGGATGCAGGAAATTTCATTTTCTTGGGATTTTATTTTATTTCATGATTCTGTTGAAAATGAGCTGGGCCTAAAGTAGGCTTTTATAATCACACCATGTGAATCATTCCTTCTTTGGATTCTGGATCTTCTCCCCCACTGTGTAGCCTCATCTAGTCTCCCCAAAGTGCAGTGCTAGCAGGGTTGATAATGAAATGCAGTCCTGCTTAACACGCTCAGCAAAGGGCTCAGAGAAGACGGGGAAAAATCAATCCCACAGGAACTTCTCAAGTGCTAGATATCCATATTTAACCCCCATGCATTTAAAATGGAAATGAGATATCTTAGGGTTTTAGTTTTTGATTTACATGAGATGTCACTGTCTCCTTGGCAATGGGAATATTTTACAGACCAACTGCTGACCTGTTTGGGAAGATCTCTGCCTGCCGCCCCAGGTTTGACATATTCTTCATATTTCTTTCAAAACTCTCAGCAGTGCTTTTGCAGTATCTTTGATTCTTCAGGCTTCGAAGGGTGCCCCTTCCAGGGCCAATCTTCCGAAAGAAAAAATAAATCTGCGTGGGGGCAAAAAACAGCTCATAAAAGAAGGAGCAGTTATCACTGTGGCAGCTCTTACTGTATTCAAACAATTAATAGGGAGTTTCCAAACCAATACCACAGCATGGCACATCCAAGAAAATGCCCATTTGATGCTGGTGCTTTGTTCCTACAAAATCCCCACTTGTGGTAACCCAGTCTTAAATAGTTCAGCTTCCAGTAGTTTTATCATAAATACAGTGTGGCTTATGTAAGACATATTGCAATTAAATGCTCAAACTCAAGCTCCCTCTTGAGTTCGTCAGCCTTGTTGAGGTTCTCATTATAATTTACAGAAAACTTTGGGCCCACATAATCTCCGGTTAGCCATTTCTCTATGTTGTATTAGTGAGTGACTCTCATTTGTGAATTTTGCCGTAACTACAAGGCCCATACAAATTGGTAATTGAGACATTCTACCATGTTTACAAGTGCCTTTGTTCTTTTACTGATGAGAAAACTGATATATAAGGAATTACTCAAAGTAACAGAATTAATGAAAGATTAGGATTTAGAATTTAGAATTTTTAATGGTTACTTACTTAGCCAAGCCATCAACAACAAAAAAAAAATGAAGTGGCATCTTACAAAAGATTATTGGTTTAAAAGAACTGTAAATGAATATTGAAGTCTAGTTAATTATATGCATGCCTAAGTGTTTAGGGATGGAACGTACTAATTTGTGCAGTTTATTTTGGAGTGCATAAAAAAATAAGATGGATGGATGGATGGGTAGATATGTGACAATGCAAATATGACAAAATGTGAATCATAGAGTCTAGATTGTGGCATATTTGGGTGTTCTTTCAACTTTTATGCATATTTTAAAATTTTCATAATATAACATTGCAAAAAATATATGATTGGTTTGACTTTGCATTGCAGAAACCATGGATTTCATTCACTCTGGTTTCAGAAAATCATAGGCTTCCTCAATTTGGAAATGTAATAATACATATTTGTGGCTTTTTAGGATCGTAGTTTTCTAGGAATAACCTTATTATTTTTGGATGATATGAGCTAGGCAATAATCCTCTAGTTTTTTATTTCTGACATAACTAACAGGAAGTGGCTAACTTTTATACTTCTTTAAAACTTCTAGACTAGCAATTATTGAGAGCTGAAATTCGATTCAAACATTCTGTCCAGGATATCCTGAAATTTTGATTTTTTTTTAAAGGAAAGGCAATTTCTGACTTTTCTCATAAATTTGATAAAAGGAAAGCTAATATGAGATTGGTAGTCCAGTAGGAAATGGAACTCAATTTTACATTTTTATAATCATTTTATGGTATTAAAAATGACAGAGGTTAGAAACAAAGCTCTTATTCTTTTATTGAACTAGAATTGAAAGTGGCAGAAAATCATTTTGGCCCTAGTGCAGTAAATGTTATCACTAAAACATGTTCAGGGGATATTAGGACAGCCTCTCAAGCACTGGAGACAAAAGGAGACAAAAGTTCACAAAACAAGAACTGATTTTTCTGTCCTTTCCCTGAAATTATTAGATGTATGGGAGATGAAAGTATCTTGCTCTAAGAGGACTGGGGATGGAGTATGTGTTGAAAATGATAATGTCTCCATTCTGGAAAGGTGGAATGGAGAGAATGTGGTGGCATGGGTGTCTCAGCAGTGACAGGCACAGTGGAGGGAAGGGAGTTCACAGGGACAGGAGGGTAAGCACCTGAACCAGCCCAGAGCTGAGAAATCCAGGACCAGAGAAAATTATACTCGTGCAATATTGTGGGCTGATGATGAAAATGGTAAGGAAGCAAGTGATAGTATTCATTAAAAGAAGAACTGTTTTAAGATTTTATTTAACAAGGAGATTAAACTGGAACTGTCAGCAGCTACTTTATTTTGAGAATATGGTAGGAGAGAAATTTTAAGTCCATTTGGGAAAAACCAATCATTTTTTAGTGTGCAGTGTGATTATGCTTCAGAATTTTGTGTAAATGGAGCAGGTTGGTAGGCATATGTTTGCTGATCCTAAAATGATTAAAATTCAGAATAAGTAAGACTCTTGTGAAATTGAGTTTTCAGGTTCCAGCCAGTGTTCTATGCTGCCATATGGCATAACTAGAATTAATTGCTGTTCCCAGTCTCTTTTCTTTTACTGAATATTTAGGTGCCCTGTTTGAAATATTAGTGGTTCCACAGAAGTATTTAATCACATGAGATAGATGTTTGACATGTTCAGGAAAGCAGTGTGTGTAGCTAATAGTTGCTTAGAAGAAAAAGCCCCTTGTGAGGTTTTCTAGCTTCCCTCCCCTGCCCCTCACCTCTACCTTTTTTTTTTAATTAGAAAAATGGATACTGGGCAGGATGGTTAGCAAGAAAAGGAAGAAAGATTCTCAGGACTTTATAGGGTAGGGTAAATAGGAAGGAAAAAACAGGAAGACATCCTTTTTGCTAGTGTTTAGCTCCCTGGTACTCCAAGTGGAGTATCAACATGGACCAGCCACAACAGCATCACCTGGAAACTTGTTAGAAATGCTGAGTCTTGGGCCCCGTTAAATCAGACTTCCTGAATCAGAATCTGCATTTTAATAAGATCCCAAGGTTATTTGTACAGTATGCACGTTAACACTTGAGAGGCACTGCTCTTACACATACACATCAGGCACATCAGATTCATTTTAAATTCAGTTTCTCAGAACTCAGAATACATATTTCTGGAGATTATGAACTCCTTAAAGGCATGAATGATCTTATATTCATTAAAAAAAAAAAAAAGTAAGTCCAGCATGGTGCTGGCATGTGGCACGCATTCAATGATGTGAGTAGAATAAATTGTGAAAAATTGTTATAAATGTTTTTTAGGTCCCAGACTAGACCTTAGAACAAAAGACCCTCTTTATTAGGAAATTTACCATTTAGTAGCCAACCCCACATATTCTTCCCCAGAATTCTTCCCCAGAACTAACAATGCTTTCCTTTTACTTGGTGTTAGGAGATATAGAGCCGTTTGAAAAGGTGGTATCCATCTCTTCAAATGTCTGCTGTAACGTTTCTCTGACGTTGTAATTGGAACTGTGATGAAAGGCTACAAGGCTGCTGACCGTGTGTTGGAGACGGATGTCGGAGGATGAATGCTGGTCTTTCCCACCCTCTCTGTGAGCCATCACTGGGGGTCTGCCTTTGACCCTCAGCCTCCCTATCCAGCTTTGCACTTCCTTGTCTCTACCACGTCTCCTCTTCCCTGGTGCCCGCTTTTCTAATCCTTTCCCCTTGTTCCCTAGAATCCATGTCCTGTTACAATCAAACTCCACTGTATCCTCAGCCTCCTTTCTCCATCTCTGCCTGAAATGTGGCTCTCCTGCAGGACCCTGTTTTGCTTACTGTCGTCTTGAATAAACTTTGCTCACTTTCCAGAAATGCCGTTGGCATTCTTCAAGCTCCTTGCTGCCGCTTTTGGACCTTCACTATTTAATCTTGTCCAAAACACCTCCCCTTTTAGGGTTTATCTTCATGGCTTTACAATACCCTGTCCCTCTGTTATCTTTTGAGTTCAGAGTTCCTTCTCACACTGTTTGAAGACTGAAGCATCGACTCACAGTTGGCATCTTCACTCCATTCTTGCCACTGCCTCCCAGAGATGAGTCTCTTTCTTACATTTAGCTTTTCCTTCTTTATTACATCTCTTCAATAATAATATAAATATGCTCAAATCTCTCCTAATATTCGGAAAAACATTATGTCTTACACAGTGATTCCCTGTCTAGCTGTTGTCTTGCATCTCTCTCCCTCTGTCTTTTTGTTAACAAGCAGACTTCTTGAACTAGAAGCCTAGATTAGCCATTTCTAGTTTCCTGGTCTCTGGTCACTCCTCGGTCGCTCTTCAGTCCCTTTTAATCTAACTTCTGCTCCTATCAAGTTACTCTTGCCAGAGTACCAGTCACTCTCTAATTGCCACATCCAGGCAACACTGTTCAGTCTTTGTCTTATTCGGTCTTTCTGTAGCATTTGACACTGCCGATCACTTCCTTTTGCTCAAATATTTTAAAAACTGTCCTTTCATTGATTCTTAGATGATAGTCCATCCTGGTTTTCTTTTTCCTTGCATTTATGGTCTTTGGCTCTTGTTTGAGCTCATTTTTCTACCCTGCCCTCTTCTCTTCACTGCTGTTCCTCAGGTTTGTCTCTTTCCTCACCACATTCCTCTTAGGAGGCAGGTACGTGCATGCCCATAGCTGCACAGCTTCCTCTGCACACGGATGACTCACAGTTCTACAGCTCAGCTGCAGTTCTCTTGCACCAGACAGCATGTTGAATAGCTTCTTCTGGGTGTCTCATGTATACCTCCAACCTCATGAAACTGGGCCAGACCAGCCAGATGGTGCTCTGCAGCCACTCTCCATTCTTCCTTGACAGCAGAATCCACCAGCCCAGGGATGAATCACCATCTGTAAGCCATTCTGCTTTGCCAGTGCTTGGTCTAGGGCAGGAGTGGGGAACCTTTTCATGTTGGAAGGCCGCGTTAATTTAACTGTAATCAAATAAGACTGCATTCAAGAAACTTCAGTTAGACATACTTAAAAATGTACATTATTTTGTAAAAATCTAACTACTATGTACTTAATAATTTCAAAAAATGAAAGCTATTTGTTAAATAACCTTTTAATCACTTTGTATGTCTGCTTTTTGTTGGAAAGCATTTGAATATTTGGTTGCAGCATGGAGGGCCAATGTTTAGGTTGATCTTCTAGATGGGTATCAGTCATTTGTGACCTTAAGGGCATCTTGCTTTGGGTTAGGTAGGAGAATGTAGATTCTCAGCAATAAGCATTTTTCGGGCATGTTGCCAAAGGTGTGGGTATTCTACTGCATTTTTCTATATTTCAATTGGGTCTTTCTTAGCATCAAACAATGACTTTAAAATGTCACCTACTGAGAGCTCAATCAATTCCATCTGTAGTTCTTAGGTGCCTTGGTGATATCAACTAGGTGAAGCTGAAATGCTAATTTGAGTGTGATGTCATGATTCTCAAAGTCAGTGAACCTTTCATTGTATTCTCCAATTAATAGGTCTATAACAGCTGCGTATTCTTCAAATGATTCGCATATATCATCCTGCTCATCAATGACTTTGCTGACTGGGTAAAATGTTTATCTGAAATTTCCTTTTGAAGAAGAAGTGCTTTCAAAAAAGACAGCTTTTTTCTAAATGCTTGGATTTTTTTGCCACATATCATGTATAGACCTAGTTTTATCTTGCAAAGAAATATTCAAGTCATTTTGATTTGACATGGTATCACACAGAAATTCTGCATTCCTATAGAAATCTTTCACTAATTCACATTGCTGATTCTGTTCTTTATAAAATTTAACAGTCTGTTATAGCAGAGATAAAATTTTGGCTGACACCTGTCCTTGTGATAGCCAACCCACTTTAGAATGATGTGGCAAATCCACACTGAATACCTCATCATTCAACTTTAGCATGTTGTGAAACTGACGATGCTGTGTTGCATTTGCAGGAATATAGTTAACAATACTTATAATTCCTCTGATGCAAGATACAATGGAAAGACATGAGAGCATTTAGATCTGTTAATACTTTTTTTACCTGTGCAATAAACCCTTCATGTTTTCCTGTCATAGAAGGTGCACCATCTGTATATACGCTCACTAAATTTACCAAATTCAGTCCAACTTCACAACATTTATCTTGAAAGTTGTGGAAAATGTCTATTCCCTGTGTTTTATTTGAAAGAGTGCCCAAAGTAAGTAACTCTTCATAGCAAAGAAAATCTTCTGTTATGACCGGAATGAAGTTTTAATAAAAAACCCGTGTCGAGTCAGTGGTATCAGTTGATTCATCCAAAGTGATTAAATAATATATATTTTCCTTTTGAAGTACTGCATGAAGTTGTTCTGTTAACTTGAAGGCTAATTCATGCTGCCAATCAGTTATGTTTCTCCTTGAAAGATGCAGTTGTTTGTACTTTGAAACGTTATCGGGGTCTAAGCATCCTACAACTTTGACAACACGTTCTTTCACAATTTCTACATCACTGAATGGCTTCGCTTTTTTCCCGAGTATATAAGCTACTTTATAAGTTGCTTCAGTGGCATTATTTCCAGGTCTTGTTGCTGCTTGAAAGAATTTTCTTTGCTTTTGCTTTTATCTTTTAATTTCTGCAATATAACCTTTCACCACCTCTCCCTCTAATTTAAAATATTTGTGGTCCTTGTGACTGTTATAATGCTGATGAGCATTGGATCTCTTTAACGTTGATATTGCAGTATCACAAAGCAAGCAAATCGTCTTATCTTTAGCAAAACAAGACAAGATTGTGATTCCCAATCCTCATTAAAAAAATCTGTTTTCTTCCTTCAGTGTTTTCTTGGTCTTCTTTGCCATGATGGGCTGTTAAGCAGACAGGAATTTAAAAATACTGTCGAGCTGTGCAACTATTCACAAACTCCACTTCAAACAGAAATACAGTGCACCATTGTCAAAAGCTGATAACAGATCAGTATACTCGATGCCCATAAACTCTCGCCAACCAGCCTTGTGCGGTAGTGACACCAGTCAGTCAGGTGGGGGAATTTAGAACTAAATCATGAGGATAACGGCCGTCAATTTAGCCCTTATGGCTTACTGATGTTCTAATTGTGCTAGTCAATCTGGGAGAATTATTTCATTGAAACTTATTTTATTCTTTGATATTTTAAATACCTTCATTTTAAAAATAAAATAAAAATATAAAAGATGAACAAAAATGTATTAATAAAAATAAAAGCATTTGTTCTGTAAAATTTGGATTCAGTCAAAAGGCCACACTTAAGGACCTAGATGGCCACATGTGGCCTTAAGGCCACAGGTTCCCCACCCCTGGTCTAGGATTTACATAAGATATAGTTTGTGCCAAAGAAATGTAAGAAGGAGACTTCTAATAGCCTCTCACAGGATGACAGTCTTATGCTTGGGAGATAGCAATATGTTGAAATGCAGTAGTTGCCTTAAGACATTACTCTGCTCTAAGGTGTTAGAGCAGAAAGATGGGAAGAGCCTGGCTTCTTCTGGAATCTCCTGCCTCCAGACTTTTTGTTATATGAGAAAAATAAATCTCTACTTGTATAGGCCCTTGTCATTCAGGTTTTCTGTTACTTGTAGCCAGAAGAATCCTAACTGCATGTGTGTCCAGAATGGAACTCATTTCATATTTCTGCTCACCCCTGAAGTCTGCCTCTGCTTTCCACAGGCCCGGGCTCCCAAGGGAGAATCCTGGGCATCATTCCTGATTCCTCTCTCTTCACTCCCAAACCATCCACAAGGCCTATGGATTCTTCATCCTAAATGTCTTCTCCTTTCTGTTCCCTTTGTCTCTGGATAAACTTTAGCCTTCATAAAGTTTGACTCAAGTATTTACAAAATTCTCTTTTCGGGTTCTCTGCCTCAAGTCTTGCCCTGTTCCTGTTTATTCTGCTCCTCCATTCTGTTGAAAGAGCAAACTTTTAAAAAATGGTAACAATCATTCATGCTATTGAAGAAGATTTATTGATACAGAATGATAACACAGGATATAAGGGAAAAAAATAGGCAAAAAATACACATGAAATCTCACAGAGAAAAATGACTGAAAAAACATAACACCAAAATGTTAATGGTAGTGATCACTGGCAAGTGGAGTTTGAGCGATTTTTAATTTCTCTTTTTTCGTCTATTTTCTAGCTCTCTACAGTTAATATGTACTTAATCATAAGTTACCAATATCAGTTATTCCTGTTTTAAAAAGGAGCAAGGATTTAAGAGCTGAAGGGTATTTGGTTTCCAGGTGGGAAAGGAGTTGGCACTGATGGGGAAAGAGATGTGGAAAGAGGACATCAGGCTTTAACTGTGCAGCTTGGCCTTGGGTCACTTCTGTGCAAATAAACAGCTGCATTTGGAGGTGTTTTACTTTGTACCTAAATGCACACATGAAAGTGAAATTATTTTTGAGCCATATGAAACGCAGCAGTCCTTTGAGTAATTTATGGTGAGTTTTCTAAAATATGAGTTTTTTTTTTTAAATAAAGGAAGTTCACTCTCAAGGCCTTCATTAGATGAGGTATCACTGACTGGAACAACTTCCATTTTTTAGATGTTATCCCTTTGAGCTGCACCGAACTGACACAGGATGAATCCTTCATTGGAAAAGGATTATCTACACTGTGTGTGACTATTTAGTGAAAACATTTGTATTTGTCAGACTACTTTTCCAAAGTGATGGTGTTCAAGTAAACCATTCACTTCCTCCTTCTCAAAACATCAGTCACCATGATTGATTTTTATGTTGATCATAAAGAGAAGTGGAATGAACTAAAAGCAGGGTGAGGATTACAGACCGGAAACAGTTAATTTACTTAACATATATGTATCAGATATTTGTTTATGTTGGGCACAATGCCAGGTGATCGAGATGGTACCATGTAAGACATATTCTTGTTTTTCAAGGAATTCTTGAGCCAATGAGTAGCCAGACTCATGGAGCTCCTCTGTGGGCCAGCATGGAGCCCACTGCCTACAGATGTCTTCTCTAGAAGGTCTGAAATGTTTGGTTTCAATTTGTTAGATGCCTGGAGTCTCACCATTTACAAATTCATTTGGGCTCAAGCTCCTCTTTTAAAATACAAATTCACCTGTAAGGTTAAGTTACTTTTAACTCAGTTATGTGCATTAGCCCTATTCTATGATTTCCTTTCTAACTTGTGGTGAAGATGGCTGCACTGAGGAAATTCAATGGCCATTAAGTTTGTTGAACTACTATTATGAACAACATATAGTGCTAGGTAGAGTGAGGATTATAGAGGTAACATAGGATCCTTTTCCTCAGAAGGCATGAGGCCTTTAGAGACTGTTACCTCTGCCACTTAAGAATAACAGTCCAATAGCTAACATTAATCACACATATACCCTGTGCCAGGCCTGGTGTCAAGGGTTTTACATGAGTCATCTCATTTAACCCTCACAATAGGTGTGTGAGGTTGATATTGTTACAATACCCATTTAGCAGATGAGAAAACTGACGTTTGGAGAGGTAATCACTGTGCTAAAGGTGACATAGCTATCAGGTTCTAGCATTGGGATTTGAACCCAGGCAGTATGACTGTTGGATAAGCACTGTTATTGAGGCTCAACTTCTTTATAAAAAGTAAACAAGCACACTTCATTCATTCATTCATTCATTCACTGATATAAGTTCAGCAAATATTTATTGAGCACATACTGTGTGCAAAGCATTTTTGTGGTGAACACAACACAGGTCCCAGTCCTCCTATATCTTATTTTTGAGTAGGATTAAACCAAATGATTATACAATACACTCACCGTGTAGGGTTGTTGCTATGTACATAAAACTGCTTAACACAATGTATGCCACATAGTAGATACCCAGCAAATATTCCCAAGAAACTTAGAACCCCATAGGAAAGATAAAAAAAAAATGCATGTACAGATAACTATAAGATATATTGTGGCCAAAGCTTTAGAAGAGGTACACTTCTGGTGGTTGGGCTGTGGGAAGCCTTCACAGAGAAGCTGGCATCATGACTTGGCCATGGGGTGAATGGGGCAGGTTTTTGGTGAGATATATTGCACACAGAAATACTATGTGCAGAGATGCGCAGGAAATAAAGTTTAGGCATGTTTGGGAACCAAAGGATGATTCTGTTGATTAGGTAAAAGAGGGTAATGGGAGATGTGGCTAAAAAGACAGATTGGAATCAAATCATGGAAATAAGAGTTTTGACTGGGTTCGAGGAGAACAGATAGGTAATTTGGAGGAGAAAAACACAGGACAGGGAGAGGTAAGCTGAGGAGAGATGCTCTACCGGGGAGATGTGGACAATCTGTGGGTCTTTGACACCAGGGCAGAGGCCACTCGAAGCCAGAAAATAGTTGCAAAGGGAGAGAAGATAAGAATTTCAAAGATTGCCTGTGTTCCCTGTACCCAGAGAAGGAAGACAAATCTCCTTGGCCTTATCTTTTTTTATTTTATTTTCCAGCTTATTGAGGTCTAATTGGTATACAAATCACTGCATATAAGTAATGTATATGGTTTGGTGACCTAATCACTTTTCAGAACTTTATATCTATGGGAAAATATATTCTAAATGGCTGGCTTTATGCTACAACTTTTGAAATGTGATTGGTTTGAAAATCAAAGACTGTGTTTACTGTTCTTCAGATCTGTTAACAAGATTTAATAGATTTTTCAAGCTGGCCCAGACAACTTTCAGCTTTGTCTCATTAGGAAAATGTATTCCAAGGTCCAAACAGCTGGAAGTGAACTTTTGGAATACAGTCTATGCTTGAACCGGGGGCAGCTTGTCTAGAATTTCTTTAACAGGCAACCCTTGGTAAAATCCCTGTTTCCTTTGTAGGGTTTTCCAAACTTGCCTCATCACATGAGTTACCTGGGGATCTTGTTAAAAACACAGATTTCTTTCTCTCTGGGATCTAGTCAAAAAAACAAACCAAAACCAAAACCAAAACAAAACACAGATTTCTAGTCCCCTACCCTGGAGATGCTAATTCACTAGGTCTGGGGTGGACCCTAGGAATTTATGCATCAATAAGGGCTCAAAGGGATTCTTAAGATCAGGAAAATATGTAAAAGTCTTTATCGGAAGACTTCAGGGTTTTTGTTTTTTGAACTAAGAGACTGCTTTCGTTCTTAACTGAATTTTGACAGTGAAGGAGAAGAAAAAAGGAATTTTACTGGGAAGTGTGAACAGAGAGGCTGGTGTTCAGGAAGGTGAGGAAGGTCTCCCAATATGATTGGGGATAATTGACAGGATAGCCTACCAGCAGGGCTTAAGATCTGCCAGTAACTAACAACATTTCAACCTGATTAGCTTCTGGAGTGAGGAGATGGGGATATGTTCATATGCTGCTTTAGGTGCTTCTCTGTGATCCCAAGACATTTCTTTTTTTTTTTTTTATTTCAGCATATTATGGGGGTACAGATGTTTAGGTTACGTATGTTGCCCTTGCCCCCACCCCAAGTCCGAGCTTCAAGCGTGTCCATCCCCCGGATGGTGCACATTGCACTCTTGGTGTATGCATATACCCGTCCCCTTCTCCCCCCTCCCCCCTGCCCAACATCCAACAGATGTTATTCTTATGTGTGCACTCATGTGTTGATCAGTTAATACCAATTTGATGGTGAGTACATGCGGTGCTTGTTTTTCCATTCTTGGGATA
>RJWJ010025780.1:11297-23645 GCA_004363605.1 Indri indri | reverse complement strand
TATTGCATTTCTTAAAGGTATATCAACTGGTTGTATTTTTTCCTTTGTGAATTTAGTTGATCATAGACTTTGCCCATTTTTCTAGTGAATTGACTGCTTTCATTGATTTGTGAGATATATATATATATATGGCATATATATAGTAGTAATGTTTATATATGCACAAAAAAAGTAACTTTATTTTATTTTATTTGAGTATTACTAGATATGTAATGGGAAATATTAAAGACTTTTGATCAGTATAGCTTGGTGATTAATTGAGTATTAGGGCTTTGGAGTTAGACTTGAGTCTCAGCTAAATGGCTTCTTAGTATGTAACCTTGGTCAAAGCACTTAATTGTCTTGAACCTCAGTTTTCTTATTTGTTAAGTGGGAATAATAATATGCACTCACTGGGTTGTCTTTATTTAAGTGTAAGGCACATAAAATATTCAGCAAATAGTAACACTTAGCATTATTATTTTTTAAATTGAGATATAATTCGCATACCATAAATTGTACAAGTCAGTGGTTTTTGGAAATTAGATGGTTGTACAATCATCGCCACCATCTAATTAAAAAACATTTTCATCATCCCGAAAAGAAATCTTGTACCCAGTCATCTCCTCTCACCCACCCTCCCTCATCTCCTGGCAACCACTCATCACCTCCTGTCTCTATGGATTTGCTTATCCTGGCCATTTCATATAAGTGGAGTCATACAATATGTGGCCTTTGTGTCTGGCACTTTTTGTTTCGCATAATGTTTACAAGGTTCATTCATATTTTAGTTCAACATGTTTAGCACTTCATTCATTTTTATTGCCAAATAACAATCCATTGTATTGATATACCACATTTGATTTATTCATTCATTAGTTTGTGAACATTTAGATTGTTTCCACTTTTACTATTATGAATAATGCAGCTATAAATATTCATGTATAAGTTTTTGTGTGGACATATGTTTTCAATTCTCTTGGATATATATGTAGAAGTAAAATTTTGGGATCATACAGTAACTCTATGTTTAACTTTTTAAGGAACTCTCCAACTTTTTCCTCAGCAGCTGTACTATTTTACATTTTCACCAGTATTATATTAAAGTTTTAATTTATCCATATCCTTGTCAACACTTGTTATTGTCTGTCTCTTTTATTACAGCCATTCTAGTGGGTATGAAGTAGTATGTCATTGTCATTTTGATTTGCCTTTCCAAATGATGCTAAACATCTTTTCATATGCTTAATGGCACTTGAGAAATGTCTATTCAAATGTTTTGCCCAATTTTTAATTGTGTTGTCTTTTTATTATTGAGTTGTAAGAATTTTTTATGTATTCTGGATACCAGGCCCTTGTCAGATTTGCCATTTGCAAATCTTTCTCCCATTCTGTGGGTTGTCTTTTCACTTTCTTGAAAATGTCCTTTGAAGTACAAAAGTTTTTAATGATGAAGTCCTATTTAACTACTTTTTATTTGGTTGCTTGTGCTTTAGCTGTTATAAGTATTTATTCCTTTTCATGCCACTACAAATAAAATTTTTTTCTTAATTTTAATTTTCATATTATTATTGCTAGTATATAGAAATATAACTGATTTTCGTATATTGATCTTACATCCTGCAACCTTGTTACACTCATTTATTACCTCTAAGAATGTGTGTGTGTGTGTGTGTGTGTGTGTGTGTGTGTGTGTGTGTGTGTGTGTATGGATTTCTTAGGATTTTCTTGGTACAAGATCATGTCATCTGCAAACAGAGATCATTTTACTTCTTACTTTCTAATCCAGCTGAATGAATGTTATCTCTTTTTCTTGCCTAATTGTCCTGGCTAGAAACTCCTACTCAATGTAGAATAGATGTGGAGAGAACAAACATCCTTGCCTTATTCCTGATCTTATAGGGAAAGGATCCAGTCTTTCACCACTATATATGATGTTTCACGTTGAGGAAGTTCCCTGTGTTCCTAGTTCGTTGAATTTTTTTTTTTTAATCATAAAGGGGTGTTGGATTTTGTCAAATGCTTTTTCTGCATTTATTGAGATGACCATTTGTTTCTTTGTCCTTTATTAATATGGTTTATGTATTAGTTTCCTAGGATTACCATAACAAAGTGCCATGTAATGGGTGGTTTAAACAACAGAAACTTATTTTCTCACAGTTCTGGAGGCTAGAGGTCAGATCAAGGTGTAGGCAGGATTGATGTCTCCTGAGGCTTTTCTCCTTGGCTTGCAAGATGGCCATCTTCTCCCAGTGTCTTCATATGGCCTTCCTTCTGTGTGTGTCTGTGTCCTAATCTTCTCTCATAAACACACTAGTCATGTTGGATTAGGGCCCACCTTAGTGACCTCATGTTAATTTAATTACCTCTTTAAAAGACACTGTCTCCAAATACAGTCACATTCTGAGGTACTGGGGGTTAAGACCTCCACATATGAATTTGAGGAGGACAGAATTCAGCTCATTAACAATGCATTACACAGATAGATTTTATATGTTGAACCAACCTTGCATTCCTGGGATAAATTCCCCTCGATAATGGAATTTATTATCCTTTTTCTATGTTGCTGGATTTGGTTTGTTAAGGATTTTTGTGAACAGCTAGCATTATCTTTTTTATTCCTACTATTTTTTTTTTTTTTTTTTGAGACAGAGTCTCACTCTCTTGCCTGGGGCGAGTGCCGTGGCGTCAGCCTAGCTCACAGCAACCTCGAACTCCTGGGCTTGAGCAATCCTACTGTCTCAGCCTCCCGAGTAGCTGGGACTACAGGCATGTGCCACCATGCCCGGCTAATTTTTTCTCTATATATTTTTAGCTGTCCAATTAATTTTCTTTCTATTTTTGGTAGAGATGGGGTCTCGCTCTTGCTCAGGCTGGTCTCGAACTCCTGAGCTCAGAAGGATCCGCCCACCTCGGCCTCCCAGAGTGCTAGGATTACAGGCTTGAGCCACCGCGCCTGGCCTTATTCCTACTATTTAAAGTGCTTTTACATGTGCTATTTCATTTACCCTTAAACAGAACTCCACAAGGTCGATAGTATACTCATGTTCGCCACAGCAAACTGATGCTCAGGAATGTTGATTTTCCACTAATTATAAATTTTCAGTAGTACATAGTATAAATTGGAATTAAAATTACAGATGGGGAGAACATTTAGGGAGATGAAAGAAAACAGGATTTGGTGAGAACAAAGAGAAACTTTGCATGGATGGAAGTTTACAGAGTCAATTTGAACAGCATCAATGATCTCAATGATGTAAGAACTGAGGTCATCTGCTGATGTGCAGAATAAGATTAAATAGATTTGTGGTTTCAGTTCATGCATGTAATTAAACCAAGTAGGGATGACATTCTCAGTAAGTTTGAGAGCATGATTTGATCAGATTAACTGAAGGGAGAACAAACCAAAATTTTAATGATAGGGATTTGACTATATCAGTTAACAGTAAACCCCAGCTTGCAGATTCCTTCTTTCTTGGAAAGTTGGTTTCTTGGAAAGTTAGTTTCCAAGTTGATATCCAGTTCACACACCCTTCTCTAAGCCTCAGCAGAGCTGTAATGTGACTGCTTAATCAGGAAATGCTGAATTCAAATTCTATCTGTGGCCCAAAGGATTGTATGACTTTGAAAGTCATTTAACTTCTTCAAGACTTTATTTCCTTATCAAATGAGGGAATTGAATGAGATGATTAGCTCCCTTCCAGTTGCATGACTATTCATTTAGTGAATAAGGGGAGTGGTGACTCAGTTGACTGGAATTTTCAAACAGCAATGATGAGGAATGCACTAAGGGGAGAATAAGGAATCACTAAAGAGCAATGGAGCCTTGTTGAGGGTAGAGAATAGTTAACCCAGGGTGGGTAGCCAGTGAAAGTGAGAAACAGTAAAGAGATTGGGGTGGTGGTGGGAGAGGGGGAGGGCTACCTAGAGTTGGGGATTGGCATGGGGCATATTATATAAGGCTACTGGAATCTAGGTGGTCAATTAATTAAAATTTATTTTAATTAAAAATATCTAAAAATAATTAAAAAGCCAGATCAGAGTCCAGGTTGGAGCAGATGATAGATGAAACCCATACTTTTAATACCTCTTTCTACATCAGGCTCATGAAATTTCATGAAATTATTTATCCCAGTTCACTGGACAACGCACTGAAGAGCAAGGACCTTACCCATAAGGACCTTTACCCTTCAGTAAAGTCCCTGAAAGAGTCCTGGTCCCTCAATCCCTCATATCATTTACAGATCGTGTCTCATTTCTTTGAACTGCCACGTGATACTTCATCATGATTTGGTTCCTAGGAAGCAATGCTCTGATAATCAAGACATCTGTTTTTCCCTTTAATTTTTAAATTATTTTTAATTCTCTTATTTAAATAAAATGCATTCTTCCTCTAAAAAATTCAAGTATTAATATTTAGACACATAACGTAGATAGTGAGAGTCCTTATAATAATTCTGTTGTTAAGATTAGTGAAAATTTCTTTCTCTGAAGCAGGTTAGAGAAGAATAAAAAAAAAAAGATTGGTGAAAATTCCTCCAAGTTATTTTTCTCTGTATGCCCTAATATATGATTTACAAAAATGGGATCATAAACACTGTTTTTCAAACTGCCTTTTATCCCTCACTAACCAGGATGCATAATCCAGCCATTTTTTCATGTCAGGGCATACAGATCTATTTTATTAATTTTGAGAATCACAGAGGATTCCACTATACCACTATATATCATAATTTACACAGCTCCTATTGACAGACATTTGCCTTGTTCCCAATTTTTTTCCCCTTTGTTTATTGTAAACAATGCTGCAGTGAACATCCTCATATATATCTTGCATATATGGATAACTATTCCTAAATAACACATACTTAAGATTTTAATCGTTTTCAATAAAAAAGTTAAATGTAAATTTTAAAAGTGAAATTGCTGAGTGAAAGAGTATTTTAGTAGATATTGCCAAACAGTTCTACAAAAATGTTTAACTAATTGGCAATCCCACCATTGTTTGAGAGTAGCTGTTTCTCCACCCTCTTGCTAGCACTGGTCAGTCTTGGTTTTGTTTTGCTTTGTTGTTTCAAATCATAACTTTCAAATGTAGAGTTAGCAAATAAAAATACAAGATGTCTAGTTAAATTTGAATTTCAGATAAAAAATAAAGACCATCCATTTCCATCTGCCAGATGGCCTATATGTCTGGTCTCTTCTTTGGTATCATCAGTGGTGTCTTCTGTTACCAATATTCATCTGTACTGTTATCTCACCCTACATGGATGAGAAATATTTGCTACTTAAATTTGCAAATGCTTAAGATTTAATGAGGTCAAGCATATTAACTGCCCATTTTATGTCCTCTTTAATGAACTACCTGTTTAAATCTTTGCTCCTTTTGCCAATGGTTCATTCATCTTCCTTAATGATTTATAAGAATTTTTTACCGTAAGGAATTAGACACTATATGTCCCAGTTTTCCTTTAGACTATTTTTATTGTTTTTTCCCCCATCTAGAAGTGTTGCATTTTTATGTAGTCCAGTTGACCAAGTTGTGCCACTATGACAGTTTCTCAAATCACCTGGATGTCTTATACAAGTGCAAATTCCTGGGCCCCATTCCAGACCTAGTTAAACTTCTGGTGGTGAACTTTAGGACTCTGTACTTTTAAAAAGCTCCCTAGGAGATTTTTTTTCCTTTCCTATCTCCCCTCTTTCTTTTTCCCTTCTTCTCATCCATCCTTCCAAACTTTTGTTATATTCAATGATCAGTATTGAAGAATTTGCTAGAATAAAATATAGAAGTAAACATGTTAACTATGCAACTGGAAGCCACTGTCATCTTCTGAGAGAGTGTGCTGATTAAATAAGATCAAATGACTTACTCTTTATGAGTCGACTTCAGGGAGAGGAAAAAATCGTAATGATTTTCTCTAACACTTAAAAAATTTATTATGGAAAATCTCAAGCATATACAAAAGTAGAGAAAATAATAAATTCCCATGTACCCATTACCAAGCTTCAACAATTACCTACAGCCAATCTCCTTCCATCTGCACTTCCCATTCCCCCCACCATCTCCATTCCCCAGATTATTTTAAAGCAAATCTCAGGAGATTCCTAAACTCATTCAAGTTTGAGATTCAAAACTTCATGATTTCAGGGTTTTGCATTGTGCTTACAAAGTTCTTTTCAACTCCAAGAAAATAGCTACTCATTTTTTTCTAGCTAGTATCTGTATGATCTCATTTTCTTTGGTTTTAATCTCAGGAGTTTGAAGTCTATATTATTAAAAAACAAAACTGGAGACATTAGGGGTAATGCTAAGGAATAGGTACCTGAAATGTCTTCTGCAAGACATTTCGAGTATCTGTTCTTTAGAATTCCACCCAACTGGACTTAACACCAGAACTTTCTTACATGTTACTAACGGCCAGCAAGATTCTTATCTATAGTGTTTTGCCTTTATGCTACCTGATGTTCATATTTGATATAGTCTTAAATTACTCCAATTAGTTAAAGGAAGGAGGGTTGAGAAGTATTTAAGCATGAGCAACAGACAATTAAAAATGCTAACACTTTGAACATGAGAATTAAGTATTGAGGCAGAGAGGCCTATAGCTGTAGATTACTTGTCTGAGTCACTTCTGGTTGACTCAACATCAAGCTGTCGTCCCTTAATCTCCTATCTGTAAAATATGGATAACAGCACTACCTACCTACATTGGTTAGAAAAATGAGACTTATACTTTGATCTTCTTCAAAGGAGTGAGCTGCCTAATTAGCTGACTTTCCTTTAATTGTTCTTAGTTCTTGTCTCAATGAAGGAATTATTCCTTGGTAAATAAATATTCTCTTCTGCTTGTAGAAGAATGGGGAAATAGAAATCAAGACCTTATAAAATATTAATATTTTAAAGGTTTTTAGAATTCTAAACAAAAACTGCCACTTAAATGTTTTAAAATATTTTATTGAGATAACATTCACATAATGCTCACCATTTTAACCATTTTGAAGTGTACAATTCAGTGTTTTTAGTATATTCACAAGGTTGTGCAACTATCACCACTAATTTCTGAACATTTCATCACCCAAAAAGGAAACCCTTTCTACTCTGCCTTCTCCCCACCCCATCCCCTGGCAACTACTACTGAGCCTTCTCTTTCTACGGATTTGCCTTTCCTGGACAATGCATATAAATGGAATCATGCAATATGTGGCTTTTTGTGTTTGGCTTTGTTCACTTAGCATAATGTTTTCATCAGCCTTCTGAGTAGCTGGGACTACAGGCATGTGCCACCATGCCCCACTAATTTTTCTATTCTTTGTAGAGACAGGGTCTCACACTTGCTCAGGTTGGTCTCAAACTCCTGGCCTCAAGTGATCCTCCCACCTCAGTCTCCCAAAGTGCTAGGATTACAGGTGTGAGCCACTGTGCCTGACCAGTACTTCCTTTTTACAAAGGCGGAATAACATTTCAGCATATGAATATATCATGGTTCACTAATTTATTAGTTGATAAACATTTGGGTTGTTTTCCTTTTGGCGATTATGCATAATGCTATGAACATTTGTATACAAGTTTTTGTGTGAACGTGTTTTCATTTCTCTTAGGTACTAGGAGTGGAATTGCTGGGTCATTGGGTATCTATGCTTAATATTTTGAGGAACTGCCAAACTGTTTTCCAAAGTGGCTATACCATTTTACATTCCCACCAGCAATGTATGGGGGTTCCCATTTAGCCACATCCTCACCAACTTTTTTGTGTTTTAAAATTATAGCCATACTAGTGGATGTTAAGTGGTATCTCATTGTGGTCCCGATTTGCATTTTCCTAGTGACTAACAACGTTGAGCATTTTCTTAAATGCATATCTACATCTTCTTTACAGAAATGTCTATTCAAGTCCTTAGCCCATTTTTAACTTTGGTTGCCTTTTTATTATTGAGTTATAGTTCTTTGTAACTTCGTAAGATCTTACCAAGATTAAAGCCAACACAGAACCATGATGACATATTTTGAACCCTCGTATCCATGTATGCATAAAGTCAGACCTGCATACATGGACTTTGGTTTTATGAACCAATACGTCCTCAGGGCCTAATCTTACTAGAATAGAGAGATGATCTTCCATGTCAAAGCTCCTCAAGTAGAATGGGGCTTTTCTCTCACTAATTTAACTATGCCCAGGCCCTACCCTACACTGTGGAGAATCTTATTCTGACGGGCCTGGCAGGCATAGGGCTAGGAGGTGGGAGAAAGCTGAATGATGTTTGCCTCAATTTTAAGTGCTACTCCCAAGTTCCTGAGGGCCCTGGCAGAAATTTCAAATCACAGAGACCTTTGCACAACATCCATAATGCTTATAAATGCCACAACTTAAAAAATAAAGCAACAAAATAAAAAGTAACCAATCTGCCAGGGCAGATAGATTAAAAAGTATCTTAAAGTGTCACAGTAGCTAGTTATGACTAGAGAGAATACAAAAACCCAGCATTAGGCATAAACTTTTTAGGAGCTGTGTAACTTAACATCACGTTTTCCAAAATACTTTTTCTCTTTTATTTTTTTTTTTTTTGAGACATGATCTCGCTCTGTTGCCAGGGCTAGAGAGCAGTGGCATCATCATAGCTCACTGCAACCTCAAATTCCTGGGGCTCAAATGATCCTCCTGCCTCAGTCTCCTGAGTAGATGGGACTACAGGCAGGCACCACCACGCCCAGCTGATTTTTCTATTTTTTTGTAGAGATGAGGGCTCACTCTTGCTCAAGCTGGTCTTGAACTCCTGGCTTCAAGGAATCCTCCCAGTGTGGGCTCCCAAAGTGTTAGGATTACAGGCATGAGTCACTGTGCACGGCCCAAAATACTTTCCTATTTTTGTCCCTAGGTTGCCAAGATGGTTCAGCTAACATGTCTTTAAAGATTGAATATTACTGAATGCTCAAAGTAGATGAGTCCAAAAATAGAGGACTCACCATGTGGACTTGAACAAGAGAGGCTACAAGGAGGAGAAGGTAGTGAAATTAGGGGTGCTGCATGAAGTTGATGCACAGCTGTTTCCCATGTGTCTCTGGAACATGCACAAAGGCTTTAATAGTTTCATATGTGAAGAATAATGACACTGTGATAATTAAGCAGAACAAAACTTTAAGATCAGATCTTTGTCACTGAAGAGCTTCCGTATGCTGTAACGAGTACCAACAAGAGGTGTGAGCTCACCATACGGAGATATGTTACTTCTACTGAGGGAGTTCCAGGTAGTCTTTAAAAAGGAAGAAACACATCAAGAGGCAGAAACGGGATCCATACACTACATTTATTGAATACTGACTGGGCACATCATATACAAAAAAGTAGGATGGGGATAGGTAAGAATTTGAAGAAATTAAATATACACATTAATTTATCACTAATAATAACTACCAGAGAAGTACAAAATTTGTACGTTATGCTTTATAATGAAATTTTGATGCCTGTCAAAAGGATGATAAGCTACACACATACTGCGATAAAAATATTTTTAAATTGTGCTTAACATCAGAATTTCCCTCAAATGGGTTGGTAAAATGCCTACACAGCATCTACTCTTCCACACATACATTTTCCATTAAAGATCGCTTGAACAGTACAAATACTGTGACCCCATCGCTGAGAAATCCACTGTCAAACACTCTATGTGCAGTTCCTCTAAGAAACATCACAGCGTTCGCATTAAAGCCCATTTCTCCATGAAAGTCCACCTTATTTTCAGTCTGGCTTATCACTAAGTTCTCTTCAGAACTGTTTATATATCTTTTGTCTGATCATCTTCTTCAAGTTTCCTGATTTCATTTTTTAAACAATTTATAGTTTCACGACTTGCTTTTAATCTCTCCTTAAGCTCTGCAATTTCGAAGCTTGTTTTTTTCTTGGCAGCTTCTAATTTTTCTCTGGTTTTCACTTCAAGTTCTGCAACTAAGAAAAACAAATACTTTTACTGAATTATTTAATTTTCCTCATGTTTAAGATACCACAGAATAATAAATACGGGCATTTCCTTACGTCAATGTTTCCATGATGAAATGTGGACAATTTAAGATGTATAATGTTAAATATGGGCTGGTGAGGGATGGGAGAAAAATTGCTGAATTCCCAAGAGAGAATCTAAGATGTTTTCTACAACTAAGAATGAAATTCCAGTCACTAACTCACAGTTAAGATTTTAAGACACAATGTCCTTGTTTTTACCACATATATATATTAATATGGAAATAAGGGGACATACAAATTTAAGAGACATCAGCTAATAAGAAGATCTAACTAAAAGTATTCTTAAATTGACATACAGGTGAAACTTACATAAACAAAATCACACTATCAAAACAAGTCCATATCTTTTTTCCAAAAAATGTAGCATTAACTAAGTTTGAATTCCAGTTCTACCACTTATTAGCTGTGATACTCTAAGTTATTTCACCTATGTTCACTTCCTCATTTATAAAACAGAGGTTATAATAGCAAACACCTCACGATATTATTTATTGAGAATATTTTAAATGAATTAATGTATGTAATGTACCCAGAATAATGCCTGGTACATAAAAAGCCCTATCAACTATTATTATGATAACAGAGAAACATTAAATGATTTTTGAAACATTCTAGATGGCTATACAACAAATTACTACAGAAAATGTCGTCACTGTAAAACAGGATACATCTATTTAAACATGCCACTTGAATATGTAGCACTATGTTTTACAAAGAAAAATGCCTGCTTGAATCCAACACTTCCATCTTGTGGGCATTTTAGGTAATTGCTGCTGCTGACTATTAAAGTTGTACTTGAACTAATACAAGATCGTCACTAGTTGGAAGCAGCATAGTTGGTTGAAGCCAACTTTGAAATCAGAAAGACTTAACCTCAAATAAATCCTTGGTCCCTTATTACCTGAAGCTGACACTCTAAGTCTCCCTCAGTCTTTTCCTCTATATGATATGGTTAAAACTAGATATTTCTCAGAGGATTTATAAGGATTAAGTGAAAAAATTGTATGTAAAGCATCTAACAGGTAAAAAATATGCAACAAATATTAGTGAGTACTTTCCTTCTTATCGCTCACTGCCAGTGACTTGCTTTTTGTGATAAATTTTTTTTTTTTTTTTTGAGACAGTATCTCACTCTGTCACCTGGGCTAGAGTGCCGTGGCGTTAGCCTAGCTCACGGCAACCTCAAACTCCTGGGCTCAAGTGATTCTCCTGCCTCAGCCTCCCAAGTAGCTAGGATTACAGGTGTGTGCCACCACACCCGGCTAATTTTTCTAGATGGTGTCTCGCTCTTGCTCTGGCTGGTCTCGAATTCCTGAGCTCAAGTGATCCTCCTACCTCGGCCTCCCAGTGTGCTAGGATTACAGATGTGAGCCACCAAGCCCGGCCTGTGATAAATTTTTGTAACATAATAAATTTTATATTGCCAAAACAATCCACAGTTTTCTTTGGAATTTCTTTCACTGCTTTTATTTTTAAAAGTATTTAAAAAACAACGTAGCACATACATGATACAATTTAAAAGGCTGAAAAGAGTAGATAGCAAAAAACTCTTTGTACTTCTGCTCCCCACCTGTTCCGGCAACCAACAGTGCTTCTTCTCAGAGATAATCAGGTTTCTCTGCTATCTTTCCAGAAATAGTCTGTTGATATACAAGCATATACCTAAATGCAGTTTCTTTTTTATCCCCTCACTATAATGGGTATCATATTATGCACATTGTTCTGCATTGTGCTGTTTCCTTTAACATTTTATCTGGAAGCTCATTCCGTATCACGGAGCCATCTCATTCTTAATAGTGACTGCAGAGGCCTTCATTGAATGTATACATTCTGTCCCCTATTGATGTACATTCAGAGTATTTCCATTTTTTCTATTACAAATATTGCAATAATGTGCATGCAGCACATAATCATTTCAGCATACTTGTAAAATAAATTCCTGTAAGTGGAACTGTTAGGTTAAAGAATATATGTACTTATAATTTTGGAAGAATGAAAAGCAACTCCTGGAAGGATCTATCAACTTATAATTCCAATGGCATTATATGTGTGTTTTCTTACTGCATCAACTTTTTGGTCTTACTCTGAAAGCTTAAAAACAGTATTTCAGAGTAATTTTAAATTGCATTTCTCTTATTACCACTGAGGCTAATCTTTTTATATGTTTTAAGAGACATTTCTCCCTTCCCTTCTATGAATTCTCTGTTTTCTCTTTGTTCATTTTCCTATTGTGTTATTGACCTTTCTTATTGATTTGTAGGAGCTTTTTTTTTTTTTTTTTTTTGAGACAGAGTCTCACTCTCTTGCCTGGGGCGAGTGCCGTGGCGTCAGCCTAGCTCACAGCAACCTC
>RJWJ010025780.1:0-11197 GCA_004363605.1 Indri indri | reverse complement strand
TAGGAGCTCTTTATGTAGTCGTCCCCCTTATTCGAGGTTTGCTTTCCATGGTTTCAGTTATTCACTGAATAGTGGTCTGAAAATAGGTGAGTACAGTACAACAAGATATTTTAAGAGATACAGCACATTCACATAACTTTTATTACAGTATATTGTTATAATTGTTCTATTTTATTATTAGTTGTTGATGTTAATCTCTTACTGTGCCTAATTTATAAACTAAACTTTATCATAGATATGTATGTATGTGCAGGAAAAAACATAGTATATATAGGGTTGGGTACTATCCACAGTTTCAGGTATCCACTGGGGGTCTTTGATGCATCCCCAATGGACAAGGGGAGGACTACTGTATGTTAAGGAAACTAGTCATTTGTGACATGAGTACAATATTTTTTCATGGCTTATCTGTCATTAGACTTTGTTCACAGTGCTTTTTACCATGTAGAAATTGTTATTCTTTTGTACCCTCTCTCCCCACATCAATTAAAAAAACATTCATCGAGTGATAGGCACTTTGTTAGATGCTGGGGTACAGAGGTAGAAAATAGGCAAGAAAAAAATGCCATATGTGTCACGAGGTAATCACAGGGAGCTACAAGACTAGCTTCATATCAAAGAGAAAGGGTGTGTGTCATCAAGGAAGACTTCTTGTTAGAAGTAAAATCTGAACTGAGTTTTAAAGACTGAGAAAGGAGTTAGATGAAGTGAACATAGCAGGCCCTGCAAAGCAGCATACAAATAAGTGGTCCTGTATAATTGTAAAAGGTAGCGTAAATGTAGCCAAGGAGACCTAACTTAACTCAATTGTCAGAAGGACAGCATTCACTGTAGACATAACATGTCTACATGTTTAGTCACAATACTTGTTTTAGTCACAATACTTTATTTTTGACAACTCATAAGACTGCAAAGGGTATGATATATTTGGAAGAAGATCTGAGTTAATTAGCAATGAGATCCTGGGGAAAAACATTTTAAAACTTCTTTTAGCTTGTTCCACTTTTCTGCTTCCTATTAAATGCTCATGTAAAATAGAAAAGTTTGTTACTATAATCCCAGTACTTTGGTAGGCTGAGGTGGGAGGATCACTTAAGGCCAGGAGTTTGAGACTAGCCTGGCAACTTAGAGAGATCCCCATCTCTACAAAAAATAAAAAAAATTAGCCAGGTGTGATGGTGCACACCTGTAGTCCCAGCTACTCGAGAGGCTGAGGCAGGAGGATTGCTTGAGCCCAGGAGTTGGAGGCTGCAGTGAGCTATGACCACGCCATTGTACTCCAGCCTGGGTGACAGAGCAAGACTCTGTCTTAACAAAAAAAAAAGGGGGGGACTATTACTTTTGTTGAGTAAGTATAACTTACTGGTCAGAAGCACAGACTGTAAGGCTTTTACACAGAATAGCTTATTAGTTAAAAGGACAGACTTTGGGTTCAAATCCAGGTTCCACTGGGTAATTCTGGGCAAGTTATCAAATCTCTCTAGGGTCCTTACATACAAAATAAGGCTAATCACAGTACCTCCCTCCTAGGGTTGTTGTGGGTATTCAATAAATTAAGAAATGTGAAGTGTGTGTCTGGTACATACTAAGCTCTCAGTAAGCGTTCACTATCATTTTTATTATTCCTTGTAGAAGTAATTACTACTACTAAGAACTAGATGATTAGTGCTTAAGTAAAATTCCACTGGTTTACAGTATAAACATCTTTATAAAGTTTTAATATGTTCCATAATGATCAACCTCTATCCCAAATATTACTCTATCTAAAAACATCACTAAATTTTTAGAGCCTAAGATTTGAGGACTGCCTGGGATCACGTTCTGATTCTACCATTAACTAGCTGTGTTATCCTGGGCAAGTTCCTTAACCTTAACCTCCTTGTGCCTTAGTTTCCTTTTCTAAATGACATTACTCAATAAAGTTGTTGTAGAGTTAAATTATTTGAGTTTATACATGTATAGACTTAGAAGAGTACAAAGAGTAAGCACTCAAATCTGATAATTATTAACAAATATTGAGTATCATGCCTTCAAATTGGTATTTTTTAGGCCCTTGAGTAATATTCCCAAATAGCTTTCCTAAAATCTAAAACAATTTATACTCAAACAATTCACGAGACTGCAAGGTTTACCACATCCTTAACAGGTACACTATTAAAAACTCCTTTTGCTAATTTGATAGGACAAATATAGTCACTCATTACTATTTGGTCAGAATTTTTAAAATTACTAGCAGGATCAATATTTTCCTGTTTTATTTACTGGTGATCTCTTCTTCCATCCTTCTGCCCATGTCTTTTGCCCATTCATCCACTGAAATTTAAAGTGTTTTTCTAAATGCATACAAGTAGTGCTTTTTACCTTTTCAGAGTTATCATAAACTTATCTGTTTTATGTTTGTAACAAAGTAGGCCAGGAAAATATTTTTGTAGGTGTAGAAAATGAAGCACACAAACTTTCAGTGACTATCAAATGGCAAAATTATAATTAACATCCTGACTTTTTAACACCTAGTTATGTGTTTCATGCTATAACCACTAATGGTTAAATAGCAATCCCTTTCCCCCCTGCATGATCATCCCTCCACCCCTTCTTTTATCGGATCACTCCTGTCAGCCTAGAAATATACTAGTTTATTTCCCCATGAAAACAATACCCTCTTGACCCCATAGCCTGATTCTGCTCCAAGGGCGACTGCTCCCCTTTACAGGCAAGCTCCAACAGACTTGTCTATGGTGCCCACCTCCAATTTCTCCCATCTCATTGTCTCTTCAATTGATCTGTCCTTACTATTCTCCTTAAACTGTTCCTATTACGGTCATTGAGGACCTCCATCTTGCTATATATCCAACGTCTTGGCCCTCATCTTACTCGACCTGTCAGCAGTAGTGGACACACCTGATGACTCTAGTTCTTGATACACTTTCTTCACTTGGCTTTCGGAACATTACATGCATCTGGTTTTTCTCTCGCCATAGAAATCTTCACTCACTCTTTTGATGGTACCACTTGGTCTCACAAATTTATAATTCTATTAATTTTCAAATTCATGTCTTCAGCCTAGACGTCTTAAATACCAGACTTTAGGGTACAACACCCCTCTCAACATCTCCACTTACATGTCTTACAGGCATCCACATCCAACATGTCCAAAATTATACCCTTGATCTTTCCCTACAAACTTGTTCTTCCCAGACTTCCCATCTCCATAAAAAGCAATTAATTTGGGGGGGGGGGGTTCCTGAGGCCCAAAACCTTAAGAGTCATCCTTTGCTCATCTTTCTCCCACATCTCAATATTCAAACCATCAGCAAATTCTATTGTACCTATCTTAAAAATAAGTCCGGAATCTGCCCCCTTCTCATCACTGCTATTACTCTGGTCCAAGCCACCATTCTATCATATCTGGATTACTGGAACAGCCTCCTAACTATTCTTTCTGCTTCTACCAGTTCTGCTTTACAGTCCGTTCTCAACACAGAACAAGGGTGATCTTTTTAAAATGTTAGACTGATAATGTTATTCTTCTGCTCAAAACCCACAAATGACTTCACATCTCATTCAGTTTAATAATCTCAAGTCCTTACAGTTACCCATAAGACCCTATACAGACTTCTTTGGCTTCTTCTCCCACTCCTTGTCCCTTTATTCACTCTACTCCAGTCACACTGGCCTTCTTGCTGTTCCTCAGATACGCCGGACATGCTCTTAGGTCAGGGCTTTTGCCCTTGCTGCACCCTCTACATACAGTATTCTTCCCTCAGATCTCTCCTTTACACCTTTTGGTCCCCAAATGCTACCATCTCAGGAAGCATTTTCTGACCTGATATTTAAAATTCCATCCATCTCTTTCCACCAAAGTTGCTCCCTGCCCTGCCCTGCTTTACTTTTCTCCCTAGCACCCAATCACTACCTTATACTTCATTGTTCTATTTATTTAATATTTGTCTTCCTCCCACTAGAATGTGAGCCCCATGAAGGCAGGGCTTTTTGTCTGATTTAGACACTGCTCTATCCTCAGTACCTGGAATAATGCCTGGCATATAACTGATGCTCAATATATACTATAAATGAATGAAAGAAAGATCAAAGAAATGACTGAATGAACAGTGACATAAATGTTAACATAGGGATGGCAACTAGGTTTCATCTTGAATGCCAACTGCAAATGATTGGCCATAGATGCATGAAGGGACATGTAGAGGATTCTGGGGCCATGTCAGCTTAGGAGGAAAATATAATATGACTGATTATCAATGTGGCATTCAGGTGTATTCACCACTTGAGCATTAATAATCTGAAATTATATGTAAAATGACATAGGTAAAAACATGAGATAAACTAGTTCACAGTACACAAAAATATAATTATGTCCTATAAGGTTCTTCACACAGATTTTGTTAGCAAAGACCAGTAAACAAAATGATTGAGTGATAGGCTAAGCAAGACTAATGAAAAGCTATACTTAAAACCAAATTAGTGAATAAAATAGACAAACGGTGTTTCAGAGAATGAGAGGCTGTCTTTTATGTTTTTGAAAGTAGGCCTACTTTGAGAACAATTTAAAACATCCTTCTTACATGTTTCACAGTAATACATAGCTTGTTTTTTAACATGTATCATTATAAAACAGATTAATAACCATTAATCACATAATCCTCTATTATAGAATACATTATTTTTCAGGATTAATTGTGAATACATGGCACTTACATTCTGTTTCATGCTTATAGGCTCCTAATGTTAGCTGACGAGATGTTGTTAATAACTGCTGCATCATTGCTGTTGGGTCTTGAAATATCTAACAGGATACAATGAAGAAAAGCCCAATAACTTCAAAGTTCTCCAGCTTAAAATGCTTTTAAAACTCTCATTATAAAATCTTCTTACCATTTCATCATAGAACTCTGAAACTACTGTCTTTTTCCCCAGCATTGCATTGGTGTCTGATTGAAACAGCTTTAGTAAATGATACAGGGTTACCTGTGAAATAAAACAGATGCACTGGTTTTCATCATCATTGTGAGGCACTGTCATTTCTTTCACTAAATCAGAGACTGGAATAAGTAGACATATCATATTCATGATCTTGTTTTAACTTATCATGCCAAGTCACTCAAACTCTCTGTATCTTTATTTTCCTATTAGGTACCACTATCCATCTACATCTACTCATCTACATGAATGTTCTGAAGAAGGTACATAAAAATCTGTTCAAATTCTCTAGAGAGTAACTATATATAAAAATAACACAAGGCTGGGTGCAGTGGCTCACACCTGTAATCCTAGCACTCTAGGAGGCCAAGGTGGGAGGATTGCCTGAGCCCAGGAGTTTGAGGTTGCAGTGAGCTATGATGTCACTGCACTCTAGTTGGGGTGATAGAGTGAGACTTTGTCTCAAAACAAAAATAAAAAACAAAAAACAACAAAAAACCCCACAACATACACCTATGGAAATTAAACTGGGAAATCACTATAAATTCTTTTACTCATATAAGTGAAACTGGATTAATTTGTGACAGTTATCCCTGAAGATTAGAGTTAACAAATTTACTGCAGGAAAAAAAGATTTGATACTTTCAAAAGAAATGACCAATATTCAAACGTTCAGTGAGGGCAAGATAATCTCTTTGGGGATCTATAAGATTATTGCTTACGTGACATAATAAAGAAACATAAATAAGTTGGTCAGTGATAATTCACTTTGGCAAGAGCAACACGTCTTCAAATACTTAAAAACAGGTGTACTAAGAAATCAAAGGTAAAGCTGTGCAGCACAATGTGTGATTATTTTAGCAAAATAAAATCTAGCTGGCAAAACATCAGACTTGATGAAGTTGTAGAAACCCATACAGAGGCCTCAAAAGAATTTTCCAAAAAAGTTAGCTAAAATCATTATATAGGAATGCTATTCTTCAAAACACTCATGAAATAAGGGAGCAAGGAAGGATACAATGAAGTCAGAAAACAGAAAAATTCTTGCAACTGAATTTGAACAAACATCAACTCCCTTTAAAGACAATCTAGCTCAATTTATAGAAAAGTCAGATTTCCCTGGACATGGCTCAGTAAGTGAAAATATCCTATTTAAAGAAGACCCTCTAGGTTCAAGATGGTGTACCAAGAATATGTCAAGGGAGGAGAGAAATGCACAGAATTGCACTGACATAACAGTAAAGACAATCTGAAATGAGAAAGCGCGAATTATATATAAAGCAGATAATTTGACAAATTTCTGGAACAGACAGAAAGCAGATGAAACTACAAGGAAGAATAATAAAACCACTAAGAGAGAAAAATCACAACCTGAAAACTAAAGGAAGACAACTGCAGGGAGCCAGGGCTCTCAAGAGCCCCAAAGAGGCTCCAACCTCACAGTTGGCAGGTATCAAAATCAAGGATACTGTGGTGTAGCTGAGCTTGTTGACCTTCTCTTCTTCGCCCTCCACTCACAGACAAGAAAGAATATCCTCCTTTGGTACCTAGAATTTTTCACCCCACAATCAATTATGATGGAAAAATAAAGACATGTTCAAATGGGCAATGGCTCCAAAAGTTTACTTCTCAGGCATTCCTTCTGAAGAAATTCCTCCAGC
The DNA here is from genome assembly GCA_004363605.1 of Indri indri. Lineage (NCBI taxonomy): Eukaryota > Metazoa > Chordata > Mammalia > Primates > Indriidae > Indri > Indri indri. The sequence continues at coordinate 4,601 of RJWJ010025780.1, read as the reverse complement.
AAAATTAAGTGTTTAAATACATGAGATGCATAGGAGTAATTTCTACAGAAATTGAAACAGAGTAACTGTTTTGGTTTTTTTTGGGGGGGTCGGGGAGACAGAGACTCACTCTTGTCCTGGGCAGAGTGCAGTGGCATCATCATAGCTCACTGCAGCCTCCAACTCCTGGGCTCAAGCAATACTCCTGCCTCAGCCTCCCCAGTAGTTGGGACTACAGGACTACAGGCAGGCGCCACAACGCCCAGCTAATTTTTCTATTTTTGATTGAGAAGAGGTCTCACTCTTGCTCAGGCTGGTCTCAAACTCCTGAGCTCAAGCTCAGGCCAGGGAAACAGAGCAAGACTTGGTCTCGAAAAAAAAAAAAAAACAAGAAGAACTAAATCACAAGTTACTTATGTCTTTCTTTTTTTTTGAGACAGAGTCTTGCTCTGTTGCCCAGGCTAGAGTGCCGTGGCATCAGCCTAGCTCACAGCAACCTCAAACTCCTGGGCTCAAGCTATCCTTCTGCCTCAGCCTCCCGAGTAGCTGGGACTACAGGCATGTGCCACCATGCCTGGCTAATTTTTTTATATATATATATTTTTCATTGTCCAGATCATTTCTTTCTATTTTTTAGTAGAGACGGGGGTCTCGCTCTTTCTCAGGCTGGTCTCGAACTCCTGACCTTGAGCAATCCACCCGCTTCGGCCTACCAGAGTGCTAGGATTACAGGCGTGAGCCACCGCGCCCGGCCACTTATGTCTTTCTTATGTATTTTAAATAAACCTTCACATGACTTATTTTCTGTAAGAGCGAACTATTAAAATATAATGGTTTCATTATACTGTAAGAATACTATAAAACATTTTAGGGAATAAAATTCAGGCCTATGTAGGTCTATATGGGAACCTACTCGATAGATCCAATCACTACAGAAGTACAATAGGTTGTTTTACTTCACCTTTCTAAGAGTGACTTTGGGAGCTGTCTCGTAATGATATAATGATTTCTTTCATAGGTGTATTTTCCAATTGGGGGTGGGAGGTGACAGACGAGCATACAGAGAGGTGAGGCAGCATATTCTCAAAATAAAAACGAAAATACAGCAATCTTACAAAGTTAAGAAGAGCTTCTGCTCTACTAACATCATGGGCATCTCCTTTTCCCTCCCTCTCAACATCTGCTGAATTCTGTGCTCTATTCTCCCTAACAGACTATTCTCATTAAGGTCAGGCACAGCATCTCGTCTTTGTATCCTTCTCAATCCCTTAAACAGTATCTTGCAAATAATGAATATGTAATAATTTCTTGCCAAACAGAATATAAAGTGTGTGAGAGTGTTAAAGGACAAGAATGGCAGGAGATCTAAAAACCCTATGACATAAAAAATATTTAAATGAGTCATGAATATTTATTCAGGAGAAAACTCATATATGAACAGCTATCAATAAAAAGTTTAAGGAAATGTAACATAAAATAACAGCTTTCTTAAACAACAAGAACTACCCCAAACCTGAATAGGATGTTTCACTTAAGGATAGAAGTTAATCTTCCACACCGGAGATATGCAAGCCCAAACTAAATTCTCATTTGAGAGATTGCCTAAATACATTCCTACGTAGGAAGAGTAAGGATTACGTCAATGGGTCCCAAATCTCACTGTGCATCAAAATCACCTAGGTTGTTGGCCCCACTCCAAGCCTACTGAATTAGATTCTCCAGAAAAGGAGGCCTCAGAGTTTGAATGCTTAAAAAGTACCTCAGATGTTTCCAATGTGCCAGTTAGGAAATGGTTCTCTGAACCATTGGCCCAGGTGATATTCAATTCCTTTAAAAGCACAACCACAAGCCTGGGCAACAGCAAGACCCTGTCACTACAAAAAATCTTTAAAAAAAGCAATTAGCCCTGTGTGGTAGCACACCTGTACTCCTAGCTATTCAGAAGGGTAAGGCAGGAGAATTCTTTAAGCCCAGGAATTCGAGGTTACAGTGAACTGCACCACTGAATTCCAGCCTGGGCAGCAGAGTAAGACCCTCTTAAAAAAAAAAAAAAAAAAAGCACATAGTTTTAAAAAATGTAATCTGATAATTAGAGCCTAAATATTTGTTGCTAAAAGAATGAGCTGATTCTAACAAGATGAAAATTAATGGTGATGAATGTTAAAGCCCTGAAACTGGAGTCAACTCCCAGCCACACATTTGTGGAATGAGAGAGCCATAAGTGAGTTGGGACCTTTTAGGTTTTTTGTTTGTTTGTTTGTTTGTTAGTTTAAAAAAAGGTTTAGGCCGGCGTGGTAGCTCACGCCTGTAATCCTAGCACTCGGGGAGGCCAAGGCGGGTGGATTATTTGAGCTCAGGAGTTCGAGACCAGCCTGAGGAAGAGCGAGACCCAGTCTCTACTAAAAAAAAAAAAAAAATAGAAAGAAATTATCTGGACAACTAAAAACATATAGAAAAAAAACTAGCCGGGCATGGTGGCACATGCCTGTAGTCCCAGCTACTCAGGAGGCTGAGGCAGGAGGATCACTTGAGCCCAGGAGTTTGAGGGTGCTGTGAGCTAGGCTAATGCCACTGCACTCACTCTAGCCAGGGCAACAGAGTGAGACTCCGTCTCAAAAAAAAAAAAAAAAAAAAAAAAGTTTAGTGGTTTTAGTCAAAAGAAAAAGTACTAGAAAGAAGGTCTGAAGGCAAATACCTGGGTTCAAAAACAAGCTCTGTCATGAGTGAGTGAGTGTTTTTGAGCACATGACTTGACCTCGGAGCCTTAGTATCCTCATCTCTAAAATGAGGATATCACTAACCTCACAAAGCTACTGAAGGATCAAAGTGAAAGCTTGGAGGGATATTTTACATTATCAAGCAATAATCTGATAAGAAAAGAACAAAAGATGAAAAAGTCAGTGGTTATAAATATTCATGAAATTCATAAAATAAAGCTGATAGTACTGATGGCAGCTTAAAAAAGCAGAAAGACCGTTTCTAAGAGCTTAACTTCTTAAGAGCATATGGACTCAACTTGTTTATTACTAACAACCAAATGATACTAATGAATTTTAAATTTTTTTTTGCTATATTAATCATCTGATTTCCAGTTTCTTTCCAATATATATTCATATTATATCCCTTCTTTCCATACTTGAAAAAAAAAAGTTTTGAAAGGCGCTTCACTTAAAAATGGAAAATTTTAACTCATGGCAAGATACATTATCCCATAAGCTTACATAAAGTACATCTTAACAAACAATATTAAAAAAATTTGCTTTCAGGAATATTTTATGTGCTTATATCTTCATACATATTCATTAAGTATTATTACATTTTCACACTTACTAAAACATATATTTGCAAAGATTAATGTTACTCACAGGTCTTTCATTAGGGTCAATGAAAAATATTTTGATGATTATTTCAAATTCACCCCATCCGGTTTCAGTAATTTCATATGGAGGTTTAGTAACAACTGAAGAGAAAAAAATATTGTACATTACTGATTTAGTTTCCTAGCTCTTTTTAACTTTGTATACTATGACTCAAAAGACTGTACTGTACCTCTTAAAGGATTGCCATAGCTTTCATGTAATTTAAACTGGATTTTTTTCACATATGCTGACATATCCTAAAATATAAGATATTAATTAGTTCTACCATCTACATATAAGAACTAGGAAAGAAATACACCGAGCATAGTATATGTATGTGATTTTATAAAACACCCTTCCCCTGAAATTTTATGGAATCTAATTTTCTAAAAAACATGAATTATATACCTGGGAAATGGTTTTACTTTTTTTAAAAAAACAAGGGAAGCTTACGCTGAATTCTTTTATAATTTATAATATATAGAATATATCATTCATAATATATAATTCAATATATGGCAAAGGAAGCTTATGCTGAACAATTTGTAATACATAACATATGTCCCTAATTCACTTGTTTTGCAAATCCTATTTTTATATACCTCTATAGACAACATTCTAAATCAATTTTGATTTTCCCATAAAAACAATACATTTCTGGTATTTTTATAAAAATAACCATATAAACCAAAGCAAATCTATAGTCACCTTCGAAGAACAAAATTATGTTACATAAAACTAAGGACAACTTATCTAAAGCAACCTAAAGCTGTTGAGTACAAAAATTCCCCCTTAATTTTATTTTGAAGCACATTCATTAGTTCTAACACATAAAAGGACTTCTGCTGGTGAAGGGGGCTTTTGTAAAAAAACATAATTCATTATAGAAAAAGAAAACATGCAAAACAGAATAAGTCACTCTCAATAATAATGTTTATTAACCTTTTTATTTGATTTCAGGAATGTTTTATGTGCTTACATCTTCATACATTTAATTTTTTTTTTTTTTTTTTTTTGAGACAGAGTCTCACTCTCTTGCCTGGGGCGAGTGCCGTGGCATCAGCCTAGCTCACAGCAACCTCAAACTCCTGGGCTTGAGCAATCCTACTGTCTCAGCCTCCCGAGTAGCTGGGACTACAGGCATGCGCCACCATGCCCGGCTGATTTTTTCTATATATATATATTTTTAGCTGTCCAATTAATTTTCTTTCTATTTTTGGTAGAGACGGGGTCTCGCTCTTGCTCAGGCTGGTCTCGAACTCC
>RJWJ010025779.1:0-23559 GCA_004363605.1 Indri indri | reverse complement strand
CCTCTGATTTGTGTGTATTGATTTTGTATCCTGAAACATTACTGAATTCATTTATCAATTCCAGTTGCCTCTTGGTTAAATCCTTGGGGTTTTCTAGATATAATATCATATCATCAGCAAATAATGAGAGTTTGATCTCTTCTGTTCCCATTCGTATGCCTTTAATTCCACTCTCTTGCCTGATTGCTGTGGCCAGGACTTCCAGCACTACGTTGAATAGAAGTGGAGATAGTGGGCAACCTCGTCTGGTTCCAGTTCTAAGTGGGAATGCTTTCAGTTTTTCCCCATTCAGTATGATGTTGGCTGTGGGTTTGTCATAAATGGCTTGTACCAATTTTAGGTAATCCCTGTCTATGCCTATTTTGTTAAGCGTTCTTATCATAAAAGGGTGTTGAATTTTGTCAAGTGCTTTTTCTGTGTCGATTGAGAGGATCATATTGCTTTTTCTTTTGTTTCTGTTTATGTGGTGAATTACATTTATAGATTTGCATATGTTGAACCATCCTTGCATCTCTGGAATGAAGCCCAATTGGTCATGGTGCATTATTTTCTTAATAAGCACCTGGATTCAGTTAGCCAGAATTTTGTTGAGAATTTTTGCATCTGTATTCATAAGGGATGTTGGTCTGTAGTTTTCTTTTTTTTGATGCATCCTTTCCTGGTTTTGGCATCAGAATTATGTTGGCTTCATAAAACGTGTTGGGGAGGAGTCCATTCTTCTCGATGTTGTGGAATAATTTCTGCAGGATAGGCACCAGTTCTTCTTTGTAGGTGTGGTAAAATTCGGGTGTGAAACAGTCTGGTCCGGGACTTTTCATTTTTGGAATGTTTTTTATTGCTGTTTCAATTTCAGTCCTTGATATTGGTCTGTTCAGGAATTCTATTTCTTCCTGGTTAAGCCTAGGGAGGCTGTGTGTTTCTAAAAATTTGTCCATTTCATCCACATTTTCCAATTCGTGTGCATAAAGGTTTTTGTAATATTCATAAATTATATCTTGAATCTCCTCAGCATTGGTTGTAACTTCTCCTTTTTTGTTCCTGATGGAGCTTATTAGAATTTTTTCTTTTCTGTTTTTCGTGAGTTTAGCCAGGGGCGTGTCAATTTTGTTTACTTTTTTAAAGAACCAACTTTTTGTTTTATTAATCTTCTGTATAGTTTCCCTGTTGCCAATTTCATTAAGCTCTGATTTGATCTTAACAATTTCCCTTCTTCTGCTGGGTTTGGGATTGGTCTGTTCTTCTTTTTCCAGTTCTTTGAGTCGATTCATTAGGTTGTCTGTTTGTGATCTTTTTGACTTTTGGATATATGCATTTATGGAGATAAACTTTCCTCTCAGGGCTGGTTTGGCTGTGTCCCACAGATTTTGGTAACTTGTGTCACCTTTGTCATTTAGTTCAAAGAATCTTTTGATTTCCATTATTATTTCGTGATTTATGAAGGAATCATTCAGCAGGAAGTTGTTCCATGACTTTGTATAGAGATGAGAGTTTCTGCTGGGATTAATTTCTATTTTTATTGCACTGTGATCTGAGAAGATGCATGGTATAATTTCTATTTCTTTAAATTTTTTGAGGCATTCTTTGTGTCCTAGAATATGGCCAATCTTAGAGAATGTCCCATGAGCTGATGAGAAGAACGTACATTCTGTGGTTTTTGGGTAGAATGTCCTGTAAATGTCAGTCAGGCCCATTTGTTCTAGGGTTCTGTTTAAGTCCATAATTTCTTTGTTAATTTTCTGTTTGGAGGATCTGTCCTGTGCTGTCAGTGGGGTGTTGAAATCTCTGACTATAATGGTGTTGCTGTTCATCAAATTATTTAGGTTAAGTAAAGTTTGCTTTATGAATCTGGGTGCACCTAGGTTGGGCACATACATATTTAGAATTGTTATCTGTTCTTGTTGAACTGTACCCTTCACCATTATACAGTGGCCCTCTTTGTCTTTCATTACTTTTGTTGATTTAAAAACTAAGTTATCTGAGATCAAAGCTGCTACACCAGCCTTCTTTTGGCTTCCATTTGCTTGAAATATTGATTTCCACCCCTTTACCTTGAGTCTAAATGCATCCTTGCAGGTTAGATGAGTTTCCTGAAGACAGCAGATAGCTGGCTTCTATTGTTTTATCCATTTGGCCAGCCTATTTCTCTTGAGAGGTGAGTTCAAGTCATTCACATTTATCGAAAGAACTGATAAATGGGATAAATTGTTCATCAAACTGTTGAGTTGCTTTTTGTTGCTTTGTTTTCTCTATTGAGCCATTGTGGAATCTAGCTTTTGATCTTTAGCTTTTGAGTGGTTTTACATTCGTGAGTGTTTATTGTGCTGGTCCTTGTGTAATTCAGCTTTGAGTACTTCTTGGAGAGCTGGTCTTGTCTTGGTAAATTCCCACACACTTTGTTTATCTGAGAATGTCTTTATTTCTCCTTCGTATATAAAACTTAGTTTTGCAGGGTACAGAACTCTTGGCTGGGCATTATTCTGTTTCAGAAGAGTGAGAATGGGGCCCCAGGCTCTTTTTGCTTATAGGGTTTCAGTTGAGAAGTCTGAAGTTATTCTGATAGGCTTTCCTTTGTATGTTACTTGTTTCTTTCACCTGACAGCTTGTAGTAGGGCCTCCTTAGTTGATATTTTAGTCAATCTGGTGACTGCATGGTGTGGTGTCTTTCTATTTGCATTGAATCTCCCTGGGGTCCGCTGCACTTCTTGTATCTATATATCTAGATTTTTAGCAAGGCCTGGGAAATTCTCCTCTATTAAATCTTCAGATAGATTATCCAGCCCTTGTGTGTTTTCTTCTTCATTTTCTGGAACACCAATCATATGCAGGTTTGGTTTTTTTCACATAATCCCACATTTCTCGTAAGCTTGTTTCTTTTTTCTTTATTTTTTGCTCAATCTCTGTGACTTACTTATTCATTTGGAAGGAGCTGTCTTCAATCCCTGAGATTCTTTCTTCTGTTTGATCTGCCCTGTTCTTGAGGCTTTCCACAGTGTTTTGAAGTTCCCTGAATAAGTCCTTTATTTCTAGGAGTTCAGGTTTGATTTTTCTTTAATATTTAAATTTCTTTAGTGAAGTTTTCTTCCAAATCCTGGATTTTTTTTTTTTGTGTGTGTGTGGTTTCCTTGTGATGGTTATGCATTTTTCCTTCCATATCATTGAGCTTACTTACAATCCATGTTTGGAATTCTTCTTCTGTCATTTTAGTATTCTGGACTTGGTTAGTGTTCATTGCTAGAGAGCTGGTGTTCCTCTTTGGGGGTGTGCTTTCCATTTTATTTTTCATACTTCCAGAAATCTTTCACTGGGTCCTTCCCGTCTGGATCCACTGTTACTTTGCTTTGTTTTTTTCTGTGTATTTTCTCTTGATCTGCCGCTACAGGGAGCTGCTAGTATGTTGTCCAGGGTTCTCTTGATGGGAGGGATTATTTGGGGAACTTGTTTTGGTCTCTTGCCAGGGTTTTGATTCTCTAGTCCCCAGTTTCTCTGTTGGTAGCTGAGCGGAGGTGGAAATGCAATCATAGGGATGACCTGAACCGGTCTGGCAAGGAAAGTCACTGGGCTCTCAGCTATTGGTCAGTGCCAAACCCCAGGGAATGGCACTTGTCACAGAGGGGGAGTGGCTATTTATGTCTCGCTGCTGCAAGCTCAGAGGCTGCACAAAAGATGCTGGCCAGAGGTAGGGGGTGCCTTCCCAAACTGTCCAGCACCCCAGCACCTTCAGCTTCTGTAGGTGTCTGCCCCTCACAATTGAGGAGGTACTTAGAATTCACCGCTCAAAGAATCAGGCCTGGCTGATTGACTTTAGGTCCTAAAAGGTCAGAGCTCATTGTGAGAGCTCCCAGGCTGGGGGAAGGGAGCTGTTCTGCACCTGTGACCTACTGTGGGCCCCGAGCTGGCGTTAGCCCGCCCCCAGGGTGCTGGCTCCAGAGGGAGCCGCTCAGGGACTGGGAGGTACCTAATCAGGGAGTTGAGTCACCAGGGTGCTCTGCCGTCTCCTTTATGTCTCTCTCCCCCAATCTCATGCCAGTCCAGCAATAGCTCTCGCTTCTACTGGGTCACCCTGAGGAGTCTGAATAGCCAGTGGCAGTTTCCAGGTTAGAGTCCTCTACTCAGTAATCACCTCCCCGTTCAGGACCCCCTGGCTGCCAGAGACCAGCTTCCTGACTCCTAACTGCCTCTGGAGGTAGCCCAGGTCAGCTCCTCCCCTGTCCGGTGCAGTCCTGACACAGAGCTCCGGGGAGTTCCAGATGCTTTCCGCTCGTGTCTCCTCTCTGCTGAGCCCTACGTTTCCTGACCCAATTCTACATCCACTTCACACAATCCCCTGACTCTTGGTGGGCTTGTAAGTCAGTGGCCCTCACGAGACAGTCTAGTGAGGGTCTTATCCCAGTGCACTTACTGGCCAGGCTGGCGCAGCCGTCTCATGCTCCACTCTCTATTGTCTGTCCCACGCTTTCTAGGTTTTGCGTTCCTATCTTCCATTCACCTTGTTCTTTTTCCTGATTTGTGTATCCCCCGCTTAATCTCCACTGATTCACCTCCCTATTTTTGTGGGAGAGCGATCCGATCGTGTGTAGCAGACCGAGATCCATGTCTCTTTCTCTGGAAGCAGGGATTCAGAAGGCTATCTTAACTCCGCCATTTTTTCCCTCTTGAGGAACACAGTTCTTCATGCCAAAGAACTCACAGTTTCGAAAAGAAGGTGATCTAAACGTAGATAACAGTTTGGATTCCTGGGCTCTTCATGCTGCTCCTGGCCACTTCTGGTGTTTCACTCTAAACCTCTTCTCATAATTCTATTTCTAAGCTCATGTGATTAAAAATCCATTGGACACTTTAGAAGCCCAAGCAGTTCATGATGCAGCTTTCCAGTGGCACTCTTCTATTCCACAACATGAAGCACTTTCAATGCAGATGCTCCAACTTCATTTGGGAAACTTCACATACAAGGATTCTGCATCTTGAAATCATCTCCAGTGGATTTCCTCCCAGGGGTGCCCTCAGGGCGCAGGGCCGGATCTCATCCCTGAAGTGTATCTGGTTCAAGGCATAGCTTTCCAGAGCTCAGCCGGGATTCGGACCCGCGTCCCCAAGGCGCTGCATGGAGCCAGGACACGCGCCGGGACTCCTGCTCATGCCCCCGCACCAGCCAGGCTCGCCTCCCCCTGCCGCGCGGGCTCCGCCACCTATGATTTGAAATTTTAAAAAGCCAGTGAACATATAGACGAGTGCCGCATCGCCTCTATTTTCAAATCAATTAACATCAGCTAAACACATAAAATACTTCAGTAGAATTGGATTGGAACTGACCTAACATGATGGTTTTTAAATGAGGGTGGAAATGCAAAGGATTATTGGAGAGGGCTTTGTTCATCGATAGTAGCAAGTATCATACACTTTTCTACACTCAGTTTCTTGGTTGAAGTTTGGCTTAATAGACATCTTCAGCTCTCTTGTTTATGTAGTCATTAAATGCTTTGGCTCAGAAATTCCACTTCCTTTCACAAAACAGCCTGGCTCAAACAAACCATTTCCTCAAGCTCATGTGGTTTTGTATTAAGAACCTTTTGTTCAAACCCATATGCCTCCAGTTTATTCTTTTCCAAAATAAATTCTCATGAGCCAAGACACTAATAGAGAGGTGGGTCGTATAATGCCCTATGGAAGCCCATGCCAGAGTTTAATAGTCAACATCCATGATGGATTTCATATAGTTGTTTCCACTCATAGACTGATTTAAATGACAATAGATAAGTAACTATTTTTTTCTTTAGAAACTACAAAATGTCCCTTGTAAAAGTTGTTCTTCCAAGTTAACCTGTAAACAATTTATATTTTTCTCATTGTTGTGCATTTTTCTCCACAAGTATGGAAATATGGTGTTATCTTTTTCTTTCTTTCTTTTTTCATTATACTGGAACTTTCCTTTAATATTCCAGCTCTGGCCTGCATACAGAGATAATGGATTGACTAAAAGTAGAATTTAAGGCCCTATTTAAGGTGTCAGCTACTTAATTTGACCAGGATTTGTCAGAGTTGTTTAAAAATAAGGCTTCAGTCAAAATTAGCAAATTATATTTTAATTATTTGTGAGAGACAAATAAAATTAACTTGAATAAATAAACTGAGTTAATGTATAGTTATTTTGTAAATATATTTGTTCAAGTGTTATATTGCTAGAATTTTTAGAAATGTTTCTGTACTATTTTATCATCTTTCTATTGAAATGTTCTTTTAATTAAGAATTTAAAATCACATTTGTAAGATTTTCCTGCCTCTGCTAATAGGGAAATTCATCTGAAGAACTTTAAAAAGTACAGCCTTTATTATAGGAAAAAAAAAAAAATTCCTGATCATGAATACCTGACAATATCTTAACTTACATAACAAAAGAGATTTTCAAATGTTAAGGACCTTGAGATAGAGAGAGAGAGAGAGAGAGAGAGAGAGAGAGAGAGAGAGAGAGAGAGAGATGGTGAGATTATCCTGGGTTATCCAAGGTCTCAGCATCACGGGGGCCTTGTAAGTGAAAGCAGAAGGCCAGAGAGTGAGAGTGAGAGATTTGACAGTGGAAGGAGAAATCTGAGTGTTGCAGGGCCACAAGCCAAGGCATGTGGGCAGGCTCTAAAAGCTGGAAAAAGCAAGAAAATGGATTCTTCCCTGAAGCCTACAGAAGAAACAAAGCCCTGCCAATCCAGTTTAGACATCTGACCTCTAGAACTGCACGAGAATAAGTGGTATTGTTTTAAGCCACCAAGTTTATCGTAATTTGTTACAGCAACAATACGAAACTAATATATACCAACTCCAAGAATTTCTAGAATTTCCCAGAGGTACCCCACTAGTGCTTACAGACAAACCCCTGTTTTCAGTTCCCCAAAGCCTCACCTTCTCAATTTCAGTTGAATCTGTTTGGTACCTGTGACACTCTTCTACTGTGTACTGCAATGTCTGCTGATCACTGATGCTGCTTGGACTTCTTTTCACTATGTGATTTAAACTTCAAAACAAGTCAATAAACACAGACTTGACCTAATACTCTTATTGTTCCCCTTATATCCCACTGACTATTAGCCCTTCTTTCTACAGGGCATTACCACTCTCCTTCCCTCACAATTCTATGGGCAAATATAAAGACAAATAAAGTCTCTTTATTTGCTCTTAGAATTACAGTATTCCTCTGATGGACGTAGCTGAGCTCAAGATGAAAGTGATCAGAAAATACCCTTCCTTAAACTTCTATCCATCTGTCTGACAATTATCTGTGCCATACAGAAAATATAACCTTTGTTCCATGTGACTGTTTCCATCATGTGTCACGATTTAGGTTCATGTCCCCACATCAGCACTGTTGTTCTATCTAAGGATGCTTCGGCATATCATCAGTCTTCTTAAGTCAGAAAATGAAAACAAAAGACAACACAGGTAGAGTCTAACCCTCGAAGAACAGAATAGTGCTATAATTTTCATTGTTCTGAACCATAAAATTCTGCTCATATTGCAAGATTAAACATTCTTATATGTGGCTATTGAAATGCATACAATTATCTCATATATATTTCACACATTAAAAATCTTAATCTTGTTGAGTTTCATTACTAAGCTAAACCTCTGTTACGAGCTTGTCTTCTTGCTTTATTTTCTTTTACCTTGAGAAGTATAGCAAATTTCTAAATAATTGAAGATTTTTATAACTAGAATTCAGGATAACTGAGGTTTTACACGATTAATGGCATTCAGTAATACATTGCTTAAGATTTTTTTTCTTTTTTTTTTAATTTCAGCATATTATGGGGGTACAGATGTTTAGGTTACGTATGTTGCCCTTGACCCCCTCCTCCCTCCAAGTCCAAGCTTCAAAAGTGTCCATCCCCCGATGGTGCTCATTGCACTCTTTGTGTAGGCAAATACCTGTCCCCTCCTCCTCTCCTTCCTCCCCCCTGCCCGAGATCCAATAAATGTTATTCTTATATGTGTGCTGATGTGTTGATCAGTTAATATCAATTTGATGCTTAAGATTTTTTAATGTAATTTTCCAAAATAACATTTCTACTAAAACAAACGCATAACAACCGATTTTTTTCTGTAAAGCTGGACGTAAACATCTAAATATTGTACTCAGCAGATTATATCTGCAGTGTGCTATATGTACACTCTATTAGTGTTTGATAATCTTAATATTGAAGTAATTTCAAATATATTCACCAAAAATGAAGGACAACTTTGAGACTATTGGAATATTTTTGTTTGTTTTCCTACTTTTAGAAGCATGTTTTTGAATCCTTGCTTTTATAAATTCTGTTCATTCAGCACAATTTGTAAGTTAAGCAACAGGAGTTTTTCAGACTTCTTTTTTCCTCTCTTATATTGTCCGGAATTTCATAACTGGACCAGTGACCTATCACTATTTTTAATAATTCATTTTACTTTCTCATCCCAGAGATTAGGCCCCCAGCTCCTAAGGTCCATGGAAGACAATTTTTCCATGGATGGGGGTCAGGGGTGGGGCAGCAGAGCTCTGTTGCCCGGGTCCCTAACAGGCCATGCACTAGTGTTGGTCTGAGGCCCGGGGGTTGGGGACTGCAGGCAATGTGAAAGAAATAAGGTCTACCTATCTCACTTTTAATGTATGCATAAATGCTGAATTTAGTCTATTGTTTCTAAATAAAGGATAGAATAATCAGAAACTCTGAGGTTCCATTATATAACCTTTCATAAATAATTTTTAGGGTTTTTGTTTACTAAAGTGTGTCTTCTAACATCATGCATCCATTTTTATTTAAATTTAGTCTCAGCTTCTTCTTCCCCTAGGTATAGCCTTCTTTCCCATTTCCTTCTCAATTGGTTGGAATTCATCTTTAGTTATCCTTCTCATGGTCAATAGACAGATATATAAATAGTAATTATAGATGCTACAAACAACAATGACAATATCCAGAAAAAGAAGAGAAAAGAAAAATAAGTAATTTATTTTTGTCTATTTTTAATATCTGAGGTAACCAAACCATGTACTACACCTACCTAAACCCTCTATCTCAATAAACATCCCAAATTCATGTGGCAAAAAATGTGTCACCAGAGTATTCCAAACTTATTCTTTTCCAGAAAAATGGGAACAATATGATTTAGACTAATTTGAATTTACCTTTGTGATAGAGATAGGAATGCTTGTTTATGTATGGCTACCCAAAGGAAATATGTTGGCTGTGAACAAGAAAAAGGACTCAATGTTTTATGTGTAGACAACCAATGACATTTATTAAAATAGAGAACACCTGCCTTAACAACCTATTATTAAAATTCTTAAATGATTTAATTGAATCAAAGCTCAAATTATGTTGATGTGATACACGTACCACATAGAATAATCTCAGCCAAAGGGAGAAATTCAAAGAGAATATAAGAGAAATCAGACAGTAATCCAAACAATTAACATTGTAGAGAAGGACAGATGATGAAAGAGTATAATTTTCGATGGGGAGTTCTATTGTGCAAACAAATGATACATATTCAAAAATACTGCTCAGTAGATAACATCAATGAAGGATGGATTTTAGGGCAGTTTTCAAAACACCTGTGATTTAAATAGGGGACAAGTCAGCAGAAATTAGCACACAGTTCCAAATAAACAAGAAATCTTAAAATTTGATATTTCAAGCCTGGAAGCAGGCAAAGGAGAGCAAGGAAGAAACTTAAAATTTTGACTTCTGTTATGAAAAGGGGAGTAATTTTATCAATTTATATCAGAGACGAAAGTCAAGGAACAACCAATTTGGATACGACATTGAGCAAATTGTCTGAGATCTTTAACTGATCTTCAATAATGGACACAGCAGATAGCAGCACCTGGGCTAGGAATGAATCTGAAACCAGGGGTTACATGACTGTAACTCTGAGAATAAATGAAATATACAAAAGCCAAAAATACCCAATATTCCAAAAGGTAGTGCCCAAGATTGTGAGAGGAATTGATAGGTATCAGCTGAAGAAAAAAGGTCAGAAAATTATCAATCTTAATCATAAATTATTGTTTCAATTCTAGATAATTATTTGGGAATGCTGGAAGAAAGTGATGAGTAATATGAAGGGATAGAACATACAAACACATACACATCATACATTTTCCCCAAAATGTAATTTCTTTTTAAATGTGCATATCTGGATAATAGATGTATAAACAGATTTTTGATAACCACTATTCATTTTTTTACAATATTGTAAAGTGCATTATTGTATTATATATTATATGGAAATTTTCCTAACAGAAAATAACATTCACAAAAGATGTTCGAATAGATTTGGACCAACCCCAAATACATAATGCATTCGATGCACTTGATTTTCATCACTATAATAGAGCATAACATAATTTCTAGGTTTGTCACCTTCTTCAGATGAATAATAATTCTATACATAATTAAATAAATGTATGTATAAAGTGAATGCTCACTTTTGACTTACAAAATGTGATCTAAGTGGTTACTTCAGCAAAGCAATGGCCTAGATGCTGCCACAGGGAAGAGCTCAACCTAATAGCACTGCACCATCTCAGCTCATTGATGGAACGCACTCAGACCCTTCTTCTTGGGTATGTGAGGTGATCACAGAGAATGAGACAGAACTGAAAGAAGGAGGCCAAAACTGGCAGATACTCAAGTGAGAGATATTGAACAGCAGCCATATCAAAGTGAAAGCTGCACAGAAGCAGAGACCAAGATGGAGAGAGACATTTACTGTATCAGAAGGAGCAATGACAGTTAGAAGCCGAGACAGGGTTTCTGAGTCTGTATAACAGCATAAGCAAAGTTGCTGGAGCTGGGAGCAATGTGCACTGCCCCTGAGGAAACAGGGTGATGGCCAGATTACCCAGCTGGACCTCTAGAGATGCTGGTTACACCCTGAGAACTGCTTTGTATCCAAACAATATTCCTGACTTCCTTCACATTTCAGTGTCAGGCACCCAATGGGGATATGGCCACCGTATGGAGCCTTCATTAGCCCAATGTCCACAGGAGGCCAGGGTGTAGGAACACTATCAAGAGCCCCCACTAGAGCAATGCCCAGTGGAACTGTGGGAGGGAGGGCCACCCCCAAGACCCCAGACCCGTGGAGTCACCAGCATGTGACTCCAGCCTGGGAGAGCCGCAGACATGCTATTTCAACCCATGAAAAGCCATGTCTTATTTTTTGTTATGTCCTCATAATAAATAATTGTCAACTGAGACAAATTTTATGTGATTCTGATTCTTGCAGCCTAACAGAGTAACACAGTCAAATATTTAATTATTTGTTATCCACACCCTTTCTAAAAATGATACAATAAAATATGCAACTAAGGAACTATAAACACTAAAGCTGTTCAAATAGAAATGGCAAAATTCAAAATGTAAAGAAACATATTTTTACCAACTTAAGGACTAATCTCATTTCTAAATTTAAATATTATATTAATATTTAACTCTAAACTTCTGGTGAGCAGAGCAAACAACAGATATTTGATGTGCTGGGAAAGTATATGTAATTCTTATTATCTCATAAAAAAAAATATTTGCTATTCAAAGAAAGGCACCATTTGTACCCATAGTAACTTTTCAGGTGCAAAGTGATCTTATACAAGCAGCATTAAATCAAAGTTATAAGTGATGTCTTTAACAGAAGGTTTATAGTAAACCCAGAAGTTCTTTTATATGACATTTTCTTATGATCACCCATGATAAAAGACAAGGAAATAGTATTGAAACCGCATAGTCTGTTTTCAATTTGCCCTGTATTTTGGCTTCCAATCCTATTGTCTTTAAAAGGCATTTTGGAACACACATTTATTTCCATATTTAAATGTTGAACAGTGCTATGCCTCATGTTCCTATACTTGCATTTCCTAGTTTTAGCTATAACTTAATAAAATCTGCCTAACCTTATGACTCATGCTTTTATTCCTCTGCTGAAACTAGAATTGTCTATTCACGTTGTCATTTTCTCTAAGTCAGACATTTCATTTCCCACATGTTTTAATATGTAGGTCTAGCTCCCTCAAAAAGTCGTTGTCAAAAGGAAACAATACTTCAAACTGTGCAATTTAAGATGTCCAATATTTCAGAAATGAAATAGCACAACTAAAAGCATAATATAAATATAAATCAGCTAAGATATTAAGAATAATGCAAACATTCTGACACATCATACAAATTATCCCATTACTGATGACTATCTCAATTTCTTCACTAAAAGTCTGCTACATATTTCTAAAACTGTCACATAAATATTTTTGTTTAAATTTTAAAAGGCTCTTTAATCTAATGACAGGTAATGATAATTCTTTGGTTTTTAATGTAGCCATAAATGGTGCCAAAGTCTGACAGTTACAGTTAGAAGCAAAATGACACTCTTTCTTATTTTAGCTATATGTTTCCAAATTCTCTTACTATCCAAATTTGGTTGCTAATATCTGGTTGAGAATGTGAGCTTTACGAAGTTTGATGTACTGGATGTGAGGTGAATGTAATGGTTAATTTTAGGTATCAACTTGACTGGCTTAAGGGATACTCAGATAGCTGATAAAATATTATTTCTGGGTATATCTGCGAGGGTGTTTCCAGAAGAGACTGGCATTTGAATCAGTGGGCTGAATAAGGAAGATTGGCCCTCACCCAATGGGGATATGGCCACAGTATGGAGCCTTCATTAGCGCAATGCCCTCTGGAGGGCAGGGTGCAGGAACACTATCAAGAGCCCCCACTAGAGCAATGCCCAGTGGAACTGTGGGAGGGAGGGCCACCCCCAAGACCCCAGACCTGTGGAGTCACCAGCATGTGACTCCAGCCTGGGAGAGCCACAGGCATGCTATTTCAACCCATGAAAATTGCAGCGTGGGCTGCTCAAACCTTGGGGGCCAAATTCAATCCCAGTGTGTCCAGTAGGCATGATACCAAGTCAAAAAATATTGTTCTCAAGTATTAAAATTTAATGTTGCTTGCCCTGTTGTGTTTTGAACTTACTTGGGACCAGTTACTTCTTTCTTCTTTATTCTTTCTCCTTTTTGAAATGAGAATATTTATGCTGTGTCTGTCCCATCATTGTATTTTGGAAGCAAATAATCTGTTGGCTTTCATGAGATCACAGCTAAAAAGCAATTTGCCTCAGAATAAACTGCACTTTCAAGCTCACCCATATTTGATTTGGATGATATTTAGAAGAGACACTGAATTTGAGATTTTTAAGTTGATGATGAAACAAGTTAAGACTTTTAAAGTATTGGGATGGAATGATTATATTTTGCAGGTTAGAAGGGCATAAATTTTGGGATGCCAGGGGAAAAATGCTATGGACTGAATGTTTGTGTCCCCCCAAAATTAATATATTGAAACCTACCCCCCAATATGATGGTATTAACAGGCGGAGATTTGGGGAGGTGATTAGGTCATAGGGGCTCCATCTTCACAAATGGAATTGGTGCCCTTATAAGAGAGACCTGATGGAACATGTTTGACCCTTCCACCATGTGGAGGAACATAGAAAATTCCATCTATAAAGCAGAGAGCCCTTACCAAATACCAAATTTGCTGGTACCCTGATCTTGGACTTCGTAGCATCCAGAACTGTAGGCAATAAATTTCTGCTGTTTATAAATTACCCAACCTAAGGTATTTTTTTATAGCAACCCAAATGCACTAAGACAGTGAGATTAGTGGTGAAGGATTAGAGAATTATTCTTTGTCTTCAGGCTATGTAAAGGGAGCTGGAGAAATGAGTCATGATATGCTATTCTAAAAAAATAAAATAAAATAAAATGCTAGACAGATAATCCTAAAGACTAGTCAATCTGAAAGGGATAACAAAGAAGGAAGTCTAGATACAATAGTTTTAGGATAGTTTTGAGGAAAACTACAAGATGCAAAAAGGAAGTGGAACACAAAGGAACATTTTTAGGGTGGTGAGATTAAAAAGAGAAATTTTTCAGAATGTTCTTAATCTTGGGCAGGAGTAGAGAGCAGTAAAAGTACAAACTTACTGTAAACCACAGGAATGAGAGAGGGTTGCTTGATTTTGAAACTACAATGAGGTTAAGTAGTAACAGACTCTTATGACTCACCTGCCCATATTGAATATTGCCAACTTCAGAGCCGATGATGCTTTACTTATGTCTTCAAATCAGAACGTGTCTAGCTGACTTGATAAGCATCAGCCGTTATCCATAGGGAAAATAAGCCAAGTTTAAATAATATTTTATTTAATATAGCACTAAGTTTTCTAATTTATTATTAATAAAGTTTTAATTTGTTTACAATGTTTATGAAAAAATAACTTCTTAATTGCTACCGTCTTCTATTATAAAGCTGTCATATGCAGTTTAATAATGAAAGTGTTTACCAAAAGGAGAAATAGAAACACAATATATTAAACACATCCTATACATAAAATAGACATATTAACAATTCAGTATTTTTCCTTAAAAATTAAAATTATCTATAACTCTTTTAACAGGTTGTGATTTTATTTTCTTCATACATTTTTATATTCCAATAATTTGTCTTTTTCTAATTTCTCTGCTTTTTCTCTTTTCAAGGATATATTTGTTGACAAATGTGTTTACTATAAACAATAGTTCCCCTTTATCCTTGGGCGTACATTCCGTGACTCCCAGTGGGTGCCTGAAATCACAGATAGTACCGAACCTTATAACCTATGTTTTTTTTTCTATACATACATACGTATGATACATTTTATACATACATAAGTATGATACTGTGTTATAAATAGACACAGTAAGAGATTAACAATGCTAATAATAAAATAGAACAATTATAACGATACATTGTAATGAACATTATGTGAATGTGTACACGTGCACTCCATCTCTCTTTCAAAATATCTAATATCTGATATCTAACTCTACTCGCCTATTTTTGAATGTGAGTAACCACAGGTAACTGAAACCTCCCAAAGCAAAACCATAAATAAGGGGGAACTACAGTATATTAACATATATATACGGGTTCTTACAAAAGCCTGAAGGTATCGCTTAGCCAACTTTCCAGACAAATGATTTCCCATCCAGTCAAACACAAGGCCGTGAAGATCCAATTAAAATAGCACAGCCTGTAGCCGCCTCTCCCTTATTCAGAAATACTTTCTCTGACTCTGACTCAGACTTTACCATCCTACCAATTGACCTCAAATTCATTGAGGTTCAACCTGACTCTCCCTTTATGACCAGCTCTACCCTTCATAATTTATTAATGATTCCTTTTGATGATCTTTTTTACAAAGTCACCAAGCAATTTGTACACAACTATTAAGATTTTTTTTTTTTGTAATGATTTGACACCAATGAAGCAAGTAGTGAGAGGAACAGGTTTCTTCAGCCACAACTTTGACACCATACTGTGATGAAATCAAGTCTCAGAAACCCACTACAGATACATTAAAAATCACTTAATAACAACACAAAATCTCTTTTCTATGGTCTCAGTGAAATTCTACCTCTCTGTGTTTTTTACACGTAGGTTCTCTGACCCCAACTAAAAGCTAACCTAATAATATTTGAGTAGCAACATTCACTAGAATATTTAATATTATAACTATACATTCAGCATCAGAAAATCCAAATTCCACAAACGTGTCCATTACCATGGGGCTATTAATAAAAGATGAAAAGGAAGACGTTGCTAGATTTTCAAAGCTTCTTCATGAAAAGGTAAAAATTCTCCCCAGAATATTTTAGCCAACCTACTTCTTTTGATTGCCAGTAAATTTGCCAATGAAAGCTCATTTTTAATATTTGTTATGTCTCTGGTGTTGGTCAGAGAAAAAGATATCTGAAGACATCGCTGGAGTATAGACCTTTGATTGACATTCTCCGTGTATGCATTTCTGTTTTGGACAACTCTCTACCAGTGGAAAAGTAGACCACAACTTACCCATGTGCATTTTTATGGCAAATCTATACTGAAGTATTTTCTAGTAAATTACAGGTTATGTAGTAGTCCCAAACTTTAAACTCATCTCGCTCTCAAATGCAGCTTCTTGCATATTTCCATCAACATTGAAATGTACAGGATATTGGCACATGCTGTTCTGCTCAGGACTGATGTCTGGCTGGAAGGAGAGGTAAGACATAAAGTGTGTGTGTTTGAGATACTGGTGCTCACCATATCTATTTATCCTCTCCTTCCTGGGAACATGGACAAACTTTCCAGCTTCTCTTTCGGTTTGGTTATAGCCAAGTATTTATTTATTTTTATTTATTTATTTTATTTATTTTTTAATTTTTTATTTCAGCATATTACAGGGGTACGGATGCTTAGGTTACATATATTGCCTTTGCCCCACTCAAGTCAGAGCTTCAAGCATGTCCATCCTCCAGATGGTGAGCACAGTACCCATTAGTTGTGAATATACCCATCCTCTCTCCTCCCCGCTCCCACCTGCCCGACACCCAATGAATGTTACTACTAAATGTTCATGTAAGTGTTGATTAGTTAATACCAATTGAATGGCGAGAGTATGTGGTGCTTGTTTTTCCATTCTTGTGATATTTCACTTAATAGAATGGGCTCCAGCTCTATGCAGGATACTACAAAAGGTGCTAGATCACCATTGTTTTTTGTGGAGGAGTAGAACTCCATGGTATACATATACCACATTTTATTAATCCACTCATATATTGATGGGCACTTGGGTTGTTTCCACATCTTTGCAATTGTGAATTGTACTGCTAAGTATTTAATTGTCATAAGTGGTAATTGCTTAAGTCACTTTAGATCAGAGACAGCTAATGAATGTAAAATGCTCTCTATTTTTTCTCTTATTCTAATATGGCTAATCCTGAGTCACATTTTGAGATGGCCATAACACAAGATGATGAAGCCTATATGAGCTTAATCCCTGAGAAATATATTAAGCAGAACTCTTCTTCTAATCTCATTAGAAATGTGTCAGTAAAAGATGAAATTTTGGTATGTTGCAACACAAATTTCAAGGTTAATTTGTTTGCATAGAATAATTTACCTGTCTTGATTCATACAGAGAAAGATCAACATACGTAAAACTAATAGGCCATATTAACTTTCTTTTTTTTAAGATAAACTTTTTTTTTTAATTTGTATGAATATATGGAGTACATGTGCAATTTTGATACACAAATATATTGAATAATGGTGTAGTCAGGGCTTTTAGGTTATCCGTCACCCGAATAACATACAATGTACCCATAAATTAATTTGTCATCATCCACCCTCCTCTCACCCCTTTTCTATATCTGACTTGTTCCAGTTCTATTCATGTTGCTGCAAAGACATGATTTCATTCTTTTCTTTTAATTAAGTATAATTTGGAGAGAAAGAATGCAGATGCATTTTATACTGTAAATATTTATGTAATTTATTGCATAATGTGCTACCCTATAATTTTAAGTGCCATAAATATAAATATAAAGAATTTAAATCTTCTGTAGCTTTAGTTGTATAACATTAATCACCTTATTTTAAAACTATGGAATCAACTGAGAAATATTCGCAGACAAAACAAAAGTGTGAAAATTTGTAATATTGTCACTGTCACTGTAGCAAACATTTAGACCTCCACGGAGATGAAAATTCTATTAAAAATAAAAGCAAAACCAAGTACGGTTGACCCTTGAACAATGAGGGGATTGAGGCACTGATATCTTGCCCAGTCAAAAATCAAAATATAGAGTGTCATTTGATCTTTTGGGTAGATGCCCAGTAATCAGTTTGCTGGATCAAATGGTAATTCTTCTTGTATCTCTTTAAGGGTATCTCCATATTGCTTTCCACAGAGGTTGCACTAGTTTGCAGTCCCACCAGCAGTGTATGAGTGTTCCTATCTCTCCACATCCATGCCAACATTCATTGTTTTGGGTCTTTTTGATAAAGGCCAGTCTCACTGGAGATAGGTGATATCTCATTGTGGTTTTGATTTGCATTTCCCTGATGATAAGAGTTGTTGAGCATTTTTTCATATGTTTTTGGGCCATTATTCTGTTTTCTTTTGAAAAGTTTCTGTTCATGTCCTTTGCCCACTTTTTGATAGGATTGTTTGATTTTTTCTTGCTAATTTTCCTGAGTTCTAAGCAGATTCTAGTTATCAGCCCTTTATCAGATTTGTAGCATGCAAAAATTTTCTCCCATTCTGTAGGTTGTCTGTTTGCTCTTGTGACAATTTCTTTGGCTGTGCAGAAGCTTTTTAATTTGATCAGGTCCCATTTATTTATTTTGGTTGCTGCTGTGATTGTCTTTGGGGTCTTCTTCATAAATTCTTTGCCTAGGCCAATGTCTAGAAGAGTATTTCCAACATCTTCCTCTAGAATTCTGATAGTTTCACTCCTTAGGTTTAAATCTGTTACCCAGCGTGAGTTGATTTTTGTGAGAGGTGAAAGGTGTGGATCCTGGTTCAGTCTTCGACATGTGGCTATCCAGTTTTCCCAGCACCATTTATTGAATAAGGATTCTTTTCCCCAGTGTATGTTTTTGTCTGCTTTGTCAAAGATGAAATGGCTATATGAGGATGGTTTTATATCTGAGTTCTCAGTTCTATTCCACTGGTCAATGGCTCTATTTTTGTGCTGTTTTGATTACTGCAGCCTTATAATAAAGTTTGAAGTCTGGTAAATTGATATCTCCCATTTTGTTTTTATTGCCTAAAATTGTTTTTGCTATGCAGGGTCTTCTCTGGTTCCATACGAAGCATAAAATTAAATTTTCTACATCCGTGAAGAATGATGTTGGTATTTTAATAGGGATTGCATTGAATCTGTAGATCACTTGGGGTAATATAGACATTTTAACAATGCTGATTCTACCGACCCATGAGCATGGTATGGTTTTTCACCTTTTTATGTCCTCTGGTATTTCCTTCCTCAAAGTTTCACAGTTCTCCCTGTAGAGGTCTTTTACCTACTTAGTTAAATATATTCCTAGATACGTTATTTTCTTTGTTGCTGTTGTGAAGGGAATTGAGTCTTTGATTAGGTTCTCAGTATGACTGCTATTGGCGTATATGAAAGCCTCTGATTTGTGTGTATTGATTTTATATCCTGCGACTTTACTGAATTTATTTATGAATTCCAGGAGCCTCTTGGTTGAATCCATGGGGTTTTCTCAATTTTTCCTCATTCAGTATGATGTTGTCTGTGGGTTTGTCATAAATGGCTTGCGTCATTTTTAGGTAAGCCCCATCTATGCCTATTTTGTTAAGTGTTCCTATCATAAAAGGGTGTTGAATTATGTCAAATGTTTTTTCTGCGTCTATTGAGAGAATCATATGGTTTTTGTTTTTGCTTTTGTTTATGTGGTGAATTACATTTATAGATTTGCATATGTTGCACCATCCTTGCATCTCTGGGATGAAGCCCACTTGGTCATGATGGATTATTTTCTTAATAAGCACCTGCACCTGAATGTTTATAGCAGCACAATTCACATTTGCAAAGATGTGGAAACAACCCAAGTGTCCATCAATACATGAGCGGATTAATAAAATGGGGTATATGTATACTGTGGTGTACTATTTAGCTTTTAGAAACAATGGTGATATAGCACCTCTTGTATTCTCCTGGATAGAGCTGGAATGCATTTTACTAAGTGACGTATCCAAAGAATGGAAAAGCAAGCACCACATGTACTTGCCATCAAATTGGTATTAACTGATCAACACATAAGTGTACATATAAGAATAACATTTATTGGATGTAGGGCGGGGGGGCAAGGGGGAGGACAGGACGGGTATATGCATACACAAGGAGTGTGATGTGCACCATCCAAGGGAGGGACACACTTGAAGCTTGGACTTGGCGGGGGGGGGGGGGGAGCAAGGGCAACATACATAACCTAAACATCTGTACCCCCATAATATCCTGAAATAAAAAACAAACAAACAAAAAACCCAAAAATCAAAATATAACTTCTGATTCCCCCAAAACTTAACAACAAATCACCTACTATTGACTGAAAGCTTTACTAATAACAAACCATTGATTAACACATATTTTGCATATGTGCTATATACTGTATTTCTAAAGTAAGCTAGAAAAAAGAAAATATATTTGCTATTTATTAAGTGGAAGTGGATCATCATAAAGATTTTCATCCTCGTTGTCTTCACATTGAACAGGCTGAGCATGGGGAGGAGGTGGTGAGGATGTCTTGTCTCCACGGTGGCAGATGCTGAAGAAAATTCACATCTAAGTAGACCCATGTAGTTCATACCTGTGTCATCCAAGGTTCAACTGTACAAAATTCTGGTGTGTTTGTTTGCAGTTCAGACCTAGAGAAGGAGTATGTGCTTGTAGTCAGATGGATATGATTTTCAACAGTTAATCGGATCCTTACTGACCAATTTCAGTGGGGAAATTTTTTAGTCTTTTGATGTGTAGTGGATATTTATGTAGCTCTGATTCTCACTTCCAAGTGTATTCCACTGAGACTTACTGGATGAGAAACAAGGATGCCTGCTTCACATTTCATAAGTTGAAGTGCCCAGGTTTTTTTCCCCCACTCCCTTCCAGTACAGTCAGAGCATGTGGTTATCAAATTAGCCCCCTGCCCTTGAATGAGTATGTGTCTTAGCCAGCTTGGGCTGCTACAACAAAACACCTTAAAAACAGTGCCTTATAAACAATAGAAATTAATTTCTCATAGTTCTGGAGGCTGGACATCTGAGATCAGGGTGACAGCGTGCATGGGTTCTGGAGAGGGCCTTCTTCCAGGTACGTTACACATGGTTGACTTCTCCTTGTATCCTCTCATGGCAGAAAAAAGGTAGCTCTCTGCCCTCTTCTTAGAAGGCACAAGTTCATTCTTGAAAGCTCTACCTTTATGACTTAATTAAGTCCCAATGGCCCCACCTCCTAATACCATCACATTGGAGGTTATGATTTCAATATGTAAATTTTGGGAGGGCAGAAACATTAAGTCCATTGATTATCTTTTTGCATATGTAACAAACTAGACTTTTTATGTTGATTGAATTGCAGACATCAGATCAGATACACCTGTGCTTGATTTTCTCATCTGTAAGAGAGCAATGTTAAAAATCACCTCACCCTACTCAAGAGAGTCAATGAGAAAACCTGAAAACATTGGCATAGCACCTGACTTCAATTTAAACACATATTTCTCCTAACTCAACAGTTTTAATTTTGTTTGATCTCTCTACAAGAGAGTCATTTTACTAAACCATATTAACATTTGTCTCCAACAGGAATTTGATTAATATCTTATAATGTGATATCATTCTCACTTTGAATTATGCTTAACATTACCAGTGTCTCTGCCTGGGCAGAGACAAGCAAGTTAAAACATGAAACAATTCACAGGCTGTGTTTAATTTTTTAAATACGTAATATAGCACACATACAAAATAATATATGTCAAGTGAATGTGACTTATACATTTATATCATTTTTCTGCCCTTCAGTGTAAGAAAGACATAATTATAGATAAGTAATATTTATCCAGAATTGAGTATAATAACATCCAATGAGTAACAAGCTAAACTGAAATAAGGCCTGTGCTTTCAAATTTCAAAGCAGGTTTCAACTTAATGCTATGAAAGAAAATTCAAGTGGATTTATAAAATATAAGCTTTTATACAGCTGGAGATTATTAATCAAATCAGTTTGATTTCCTTCCAGCAGAAATAAACATAATAATGATAAACATATTTGGAACTATGTTAAAGACTGTGAATTCTTTTAATTAGAAATGATTAGTTTACCCCAGAAGTAACACAAACCAACATCACAGCAACAATACTGTGAATTCTAAATTGGAAATTAAGAGAACTGTAATGCAGTCCCATTTTTTGGCATTAATTATATTAAGAATTAAGATTATAAATGCAAAGAATGCAGAGAAAGGCAGAGCCTCAATTCCTAGCATCATTGATGGGAAAAATCATGGACAGAGAGAGAGAGAGAAAAGAAGAGGAGGGCAGAACACTAGTTCTCAGTGGTGGGTGTCATGTTGCTTGAAAAAGTATATTTAATATACATAAAGCGCTCAAAGTAAACTATAAGAATAAACTATAGAAAGTAAAACTTACTAAAATCCACTTAGCTGCTGGAAATAAAAAGAAGAAGGAATGAGGATATTCTCTGAGGGAGGGGCAAGACTAATAGGAGCATGAGAAACACTAGGAAACAAATCCCGTTTCTTCAAACTGACTTTCATCACTGGTTTCCCTAACTCAGTTTCTTTTTTCCTTCTTTTGTATTTAAAGCATCTTCATTAAAAATGCTATGGTAAGATATAATATAGTTTATATTTATCACATAACTATCAGCAATATTATTTTACAGGAAAAAAAAAACACAGGGAAACAACACATCAGCATGAAAACAGCAACAAAATGGTTTGCATTTCAGGGTAGAATTGTGTGGGAAGTTCCACCCAAGTTATCTCTTTTATTGTTTACAATCACCTATAATACAGGTGAGGACAATCAAGGAAATGTCTTTGTCAATCTAAGAATATTAGTTATAGAAAAAGAAAAAATAGTTTTCAGAATATTTGTGAACAAATAAATTATATAAAATTAAAATTTTAGAATCAAACAGAACCCAAAATCTGAAAGTGACTAAATTCTCAGTAAGTAAAATTGCATTGTATACAATACCTTTATATGCATAACTGGCAGATGTCTCTTTATTGCAAAAGACTGTTGTACCCTTTTGTGCCATCACCCCTGTCTGAAAGTTGCTTTACATTTTTGTTTCACTGTATCTCTATTGTAGCTCCATGAATTAATATTAAACGTGTATGGGGACAGGATGTGTCTTAGGAGTTTTGCAGAGCTTTGCCATGAAGGAATATGTGAATGTGTTGGTTTGCATTTCAAATGCTGTTACACACGGAAGGACGTCTCTGAAAGACAGTAGCAGCTGTATCCCACAAGGCGCCGCGTTTCTCAGACCTAAAGGTTTGGATTTGCTTTGTAAAGCACAAGTGAATCTGTTAAAAACTACAGGCTGAAAGCTGACAATGGAGTGCCCTCCGGAACAGACAGCTTCCCGAATGGCTAAAGCAAAGCTCCTGTTTAAACCATTCTAGACTACCTGTCTCCATTCACAGTAACCTAATAAACATAGAGCCAACATATCTCTGTTTACCCGCTCTGTTAAATGATAAACTTACCTTAGAATTTAGAAGTCAACCTTTGAAAGACTTTGTAACCGTTTGCTCACGTAGATAGAATTTGTTAAAGAATCTGTAGAAGCCTTCCATAGAAGCCTTTTGAAAATCTGTTAACCTGAGAGGAACTACCTGCTTTTATGTAAATCTGTTGCCCCTGGCAATTATTTACTATTCCCTATAAGTTACCATGTAAGACCTCATTCAGGGCTTTTTGAGACCATCGGAGAGGTCCAAGCCCCTTAAGCTACCGCTTTGCCTATAATCTTTATAAACTTATAAAACTATATCTTTGTCTCAGTGTATTCTTTTATTTCTTCCATTTTCCATTTTTTTCTATTATTTTCTTATCCCTTGCAATTCTACCAAAGGGATCCGGCTTTTTGCGGGGAGCATTGGCCACGTTCCC
>RJWJ010025778.1:0-23562 GCA_004363605.1 Indri indri | reverse complement strand
ACTACAGGCATGCGCCACCATGCCCGGCTAATTTTTTCTATATATATTTTTAGCTGTCCAATTAATTTATTTCTATTTTTGGTAGAGACGGGGTCTCGCTCTTGCTCAGGCTGGTCTCGAACTCCTGAGCTCAGGACGATCCGCCCGCCTCGGCCTCCCAGAGTGCTAGGATTACAGGCGTGAGCCACCGCGCCCGGCCTTCTTTCTTTTCTTGATCAGTCTCACCAGAAGTCTATCTTCTCAATTTTTTCCAAACAGCCAATATGTTTTGTTAATTAATCTTCTGGAGTGCTTTGTGTTAGTTTGTTAGTATCTGATTCCATTAATTTCTGTCTTCATTATTTCCTTCCTTCTTGTTTGGATTTGCATTATTATTGTATATTTTTAATTTCTTGAGAGAATGGCCTAACTCATTTGTTTTCAATCTCTCTTGCTTTTTTAAAAATGTGTTTAAAATTATAAATTTCTTTCTACATTCTGCTTAAATTTAGTCCCCTACATTTTCACGTACAGGCAGAGTAGCCACATGGAGTAATGCATTTTGCTCACTGCATTGGGCCTGGAGGAGAGGGTAACTGGAGCTCTGTGTAGAAAGGAAGAAATGCTCTTTCTTTGCAGAAAGGGGACCGGTAGTTGACTCCTTGCAGGCCCTCAGAGTTGCAATCAGCCAGAGCAGGTGCCTCTACCTGATTCGAACAGAACTGCCAAAGAGGGGAGTAAGAGCGCTGAGCTGGGGCTGTTGCTGGGCACCAAGTGCTTTGTGTCATGATTTTTCTTTAACCCAAGAGTTCCTTAGTAGTATTTTAGTCTGCTTCCATACTCTAGATCTTGTTTCAGTAACATACTGGACCAGGTAGGGGCCAATAGACCACAGGAACTGAATCGACAAGTCAGAAATACCGTGCACCCTTCCACATACGGGCTTCTGGTCCTAAGACAGATGGCACCAAACAATGGAGAAAAAGACAAGCTCTTTAGGAAATGGTGTGGGAAGAACTGGATCACTACTTGGGCAAAAACAAAGCTGCATTTGCTCTCTTTTCTCATATACAAAGATGGATGTCTGATATAAAAGGAAAAAACTGAAACCTAACTGAAGAAAATGTAGGCGCGTGTCATTGTGAGTTCTGGGTGAGGAGAGATTTCTTCCACAAGGCAGAACATGTATAAACCATATAGCAAAATGTTGACAGATTTGACGGTATCAAAACTACTTTCTTTCAGCAAAGTTAGCAATAGTTAACAGAACGGAAGAAGATATTTCCAATATCTATACAAGAACAAAGAGCACATGTACGTCAACATCGACAGATCTCAAAAACAGTGTTGAGTGAGAAAAATAGGAAATAATGCAGTAGTCCCCCCTTACCCACAGTTTCACTTTCCACAGTTTCAGTTACTAGGGTCCAAAAATATTCAATGAAAAAGTCCAGAAAGAAGCAATTCATAAGTTTTAAATTGCATGCCATTCCAAGTAGCGGGATGAAATCATGTATTGCTCCACTGTGTCCCACCCAGGACACGAATCATCCCCTTATCCAGCGTGTCCACGCTGTCTATGCTACCTGCCCTTTGGTCACTTAGTAGGTGCCTCGGTTGTCAAATCGAAAACACATGAACAAAAAGACAAACAAAAACCAGAGTATTTATATATAGGGTGTGGTACTATCCAACGTTTCAGGCATCCACTGGGGGTCTTGGAATATATCCCCCACAGATGAGGAAGGGACCACTGTATCAATATCACACACCGTTCATATAAATTACATACATGTATACATGCAAAACAAAACTATATGTTTCACAAGAATGTGCATAAAGTCACAACTTAAACACATTCAAACAGGTGCCCACACGGGTAGGAGAAAGGGAGCAAGACTAAGGAAGAAGGTAAAAAAGAAACTAAGAGATTTACACCTCAGCTCAGCATGTAAGGTCATCATTATTCTGTCCATGAGTAACTCAGTTCTCTATAGAAAAAAAAAAATCAGGACAGAAAACATTAGTGAAATGTCTAGTTAGCACTATCACGTCTAACCACATAGCTTTGTTAGCTGCTTTCCCCCCACTACCACCACCTTGAAAATCCATGTACAGTTGTGCAACCCAGTCTGGGTTTGCTGTATTTTTTTTTTTCAATAAGCAAAAGCTTTCGATCTTACCAATCAGAATTTCCTTCTTATTAAAAATAAAATGGTTGAGCAAAATGCTGAACTGAATATTTGAAATGAGGAGGGAGTCACTTGGCTAATCTCTTTTAAAGACCTCTCTTCCCTAAGAAAGACTGGAGTGAACAATTGGTTGTATGTGAGTTTTTAATTAGACCAAATTTAATATGCTTACAAGTATTTTGCCCGCCAGCCATCGCAAAAATCACTCTGCTGATATTTACAAGAATTTAATACACGGGGAGACAAGTTCACTGAGATTAAACAGAAGATTATCTTGCTAAGTGAGAATGGCAAAAAAAAAAAAAAGTCAAGGAGAAACACAACTCTACTGGAAGAGGTGGGAGGGCAGGAGGGATGGGCAGGCAGCCGCACTGCCAATGAGTCTCAGAAATGCAGCATCATCTAGTGGGGGGCAGGTCCTGGTTTTGTGGAGCCTGACACCTACCCATTTGGTGGGAGGGGACGCTAAAGACTTAAGAAAAATAATATAAAAACATAAATACAAAATCAGTTATAATTATGAATATTTATTTCAAATGAGAAAAGAAGTCCCAATAAACTACAAATTTTAAAACCTAATAGATACAGTAAACATCAGAAAATCTAGAAAAATTTCATGATATCTCTTAATGACCTGCCTAACCATCTCTACTATACTTGTTTTCTACCTTTCTTTGGCTGCATAGTCTTTGTAGCCTTTCTAGGACAACAATTTTGTAATGTTTTTCGTAGAAAATATATAGACAACTCAATCTTTCCCCAGCATGAATAATTAAAATTTCTTTTTTATTATTAATAATTAGATGCATACAATGTGTGACTTCACACACAGAGGTACCTGCTTTTGAAGAACTACTACAGGTTTGTGCCTTATAAAAATTCTGATAAAATCTATTTCATGCGATTCCACCAAAAAAGGAAAATCATAGATGATTTATTTGTAAGTATATTTGTTGCATTATTAAGTAGATTTTTGACAAGGAAGAACTTCTGTTTGGACCCCGTGTTGATGAGAACCAAGTTCCCTGCTTACAATTGTACAAATCTGGTGGCCAGAAGAGTTTTCTAGGGTTCGCCTCAGATCCTGCACATCAAACCTTGTTTCTCTTCCCTGGCACATCTGGGTAGATGTCGCAGGACACACTCTTACTGCCACAGAGCCTCTGGCCCTGCAGCTCCACGGCTCTGCTCAGGGAGTCAGCACCAGGGGGTGGTGAGCGTTTCCTTCCTGGACACAATTCCCACACTGGGGTAAACTAACAAGAACTCAGCATGGAGGTAACAGGAAACACGTGAATATCCTACTAAATCCGAACGAAAGGGAATTTCCTAGTTAATATTCCTTTAGGTGAACCCCAAAAGTGCCCGCAGCTACTCCAGGCACTATTAGCACAGGAAGTCAGAAAGGAAGGAGACGGCAGCCTTGACCAATGTGCAGTTAAAACGGGTATGGCAGGTCCTCAAATAATGTCGTGTCGTTTCACGCCATTTCGTTGTAAGAGTGATGAGGAAAAAAAATTGATTCCCACCGGGGCTTCCGTCTGTGCGGAGCTGGCGCGTTCTCCCCGTGACTGTGTGGGTTTTCTCTGGGTCCTCTGCTTCCTCCCTCATCCCGCACTTGTGCCGTCAGGTGAGGTGGCCTGCGTGGGCCCCAGTGACTGCGGCGATGCCAGGGACGTGTCTGTCCAGGGCTGGCTCCCACCTGGCACCCTGAGCTGTTGGGTCCGGCTCTGGCCACCCAAGACCCTGAACTGTAATAAGCCAGTAAATAATTATCTTTTTATTAATCTTTTTATTATCTTTTTATTAACCTTTCTTAAATGTATGTGTAGCTCACATACATTTTATTTATTTCAGTGTTTAATATCAGAAGTGTTTTGGTCTTTCTTTAGAAGTTTGGTGATGCTTTTGTGACCAGAAACATGCTGTAGGAACCTATCCTTGTCTGTATTAATTCGCCTATGGGAAAATCGCTTTCGTTGTATGTCGTTTCCTTTACAGTCGCGGTTTCCAAGAACCTGCGGATGCCGTTAAGTGAGGACCCACTGTCCTTCTGCAATCGCCCAGCCACGCAGGCCAGGGAGCGGGACACCCGGCTCGAGCCGGGACGGGATAGGCCCCGTCGCTGCAGCTTCACTCACTTCAGGGTCAATCCACCTCTGACCCTATGGGCTGCAAACCTGGCTGGTCATCAAGCCCAGCCGCAGACCCTGTTAGGGAAGCGCCGACCCCGGTCCCACCTCGGGAGATGGTGGTCGGCAGTGGAAAGGTGCTTGTGAGAGCGGCCGGCTGGGCTGGGGCAGAGAGAACTCCCCGAGCCTGAAATCGGTCTATTCAGAGGTGCTCCCGGCAACCGGTGAACCCGTTCGTCACCTTTTAAAGTCTCCTGGTGTTTCAAGAAGTGATGGCCAGGGCCAGCCTCTTCTTCCGCCACAGACACACACCCTGCCTCTCTCTTCGCACTCGCTTTCCCGCCGGTTTTAAACAAGGCGCGCACGCGCGCGACACCCCCGTGCCTTCCTCTGAATCGCCGCTATGAGGGCAAACGCCACATCAGCAGCTGAACCTATCGACTGGAAACTGGGACCCTTTGGTCTTCTCCTTGTGTCCCAGGGTGGAGGCAACTGTACGTCCGCTCATCTCCCACACAGGCGGTGCAGGGAGCGATTAGATCAGCGCCACCCGCCTGGAGTCCACAGGCAGCTCCTTAAATCCTAAGTATGATTTTCCATCTAAAAACTAAGCCTGTATTTCTGCGCTGCTGGAGGAGGAGACCCGAAAGTCATAACTGTGACCCCAAGATACATTTGAATAAACAATATTCTTAAAACAATAACAACCCTTGTTATTAAATCTCTCTTTTTGTCGTCTTGTTCCTAAGTGCACAGGCTGCAAAACAGACTGCCTTTGTTGAGGTTCCTGTTTTGTTCCTTGCCATCACGCACGTCTGGCAAACTGTTTAACCTCTCTGCGCTTCAGTTGCTTCGTCTGTACAACAGGGGCAGCTCATAACCAGCTGACAGGATTGTTAGGATCCAATGAGTTAGTGTTTGCAAAGCGCTTAAGCGACATAGTACTTGGCTCAATAATCATGGTTATTATTTTCATTATATTACTAATTGTGTTTTCAGAATGAATAAGGAGGACAAGCAAATGAAAGGAAGAAAGAAACCCCAGACTTGTTGAAGCTACTGGAAAAGGACATTGTCAAACACTAATAGGAAGATTGATAAAGGTCTTTTAGAAAGTAATTTGATAGTGTTTATCAAAATTTAACATGTACATATCTCATTTGTAAGAACCCGTTGCAAACCAATCCATTGACTGGGCAACAACTATCAGGTTCTCCTGGTAAAATTCAGTTGACTCAGTGAATAGAGGTAGATGATACAATCTTAATACTAAGAGCCACACACCTCAGCTATGGGGTTCTGATTGGGACACTTCGAATACTAACTAACTGCCCCAGGGTGCAGGTGTAAGATAAGCATCAAACACGCTACTTACACTCAGCGTCGACTTGGCGAATTGGCTCTCTGAGTTCCATGCTACCTCTGCCTAACACGCCTTCACAGGGGAGAAAAAAAGGCTTTTTCCTTCTACCCTTTTAGGCTCTCAGCAGGGGCTGTGTAACAAAAGACAGATTAATAAGAGAAAAACAAACAGAAGTGTATCGACAGATGAGTCTCATATATCCACGGGGCCAACGTGGCATATTTGGGCACGGCAAATTCTTCTATGCTCTCCCTTCCTGTACTGCAGAGCCCGGCAAACTGAAAATTACACATCCTGGATTCTCTTGTAGCTGAGATTAAGGATGAGAATTAGGTTCCCCCAAAGTCACGTTCGGAAAAGTTCCAAAATATTCCCTTTTTTACTGCTAACGGCTAAGGTGAAGGACATGCTTAGCGTGAGGTCCAGACGGCCACTAGCCCAGAATCTGGCCAGCTCACCTGCCCGTAGGGCAACTCAGGACTGGTAGTGGGCTCCCCCATTGCGGGTGGCGTTTAGGGCACATCGAAGCTGAGGGGAATTTGGGTTTCTTGCAGACAGCTCACTCCCAGGAGGAAGAAAGGGAATTCCTGAGCTGAGCATGCCCAGGATTTTGCCCAAATTCGCCAACCAACTTAAGCCACCCCCTTCCTCTCCCAGCCACGGCAGAAAGTGAGAGGAAGAGAGAAGCCAGGGGTGTCGCACCTTCACCCTGGGGAGAATCACCAGGGAGGATGAGAGGGTTCACCCTTGACAGGCACCTTTCGGCGGGAAGTCTGGTGAAAAGGGGCAAAGAGAGTTTTCCGGGTTTACTCCATATACTCCCACTGTTTAAAAGTAATTTTTGTAAAGATACTGAATTCATGTACAATTTGTGTGGTTAAAAAAGAAAGAAAAAGAATCCTTTCTCTTTTATGTAGGATGGAGTATTACTACAGAAGACTAGAGCTCTGCCAAGAAAAACCAGAAAATCTAGATACAGTCATTAAAAAAAAAAATCGTTCAAAAGCACCGGCGGGCTGGATGAAGCAACAAGAGTAAGGAGGGGCCAGTTCTGGGGAAGGGAGAGCTGCAGCGGGCGAGCTGCTCGTGCTGCCAGAAGCAGAGGAAAAGTCCCTCCTGGACGACCCTGTAAACAGCTGTCCTCCTCTGTTCTCACAGAGGCCTCCTGGCACGCACTGTAGTAGGATTAAACGTCCATTTCATTGTGTTTCTGTCTCTCCATCTCGACTCTAACGCCACGTGGGCAGGGAGAGTGAATCCATCTTGCTCACTGCTGTGCTCCTCTCTCCCAGCGCAGAGCCTGGCCTACAGTGCGTGCTCGGGAAATGTTTGTTGGGTGAATTGAATTGAATTGAAACAATAAATGCTTTCTGGCTCTTTCGGATTTCCTGGATTCCAGAGGCACCTGTTCCCCTTGGAGGTCCTGTTCCCTTAAGAGTTTGTCCATAGGGTCAAACCCAAGCTCCTTTCCGATAGAACTGCATCCTCTGGGTCTTGCTCTAATACTTCCAGGGCTTGGAAGTGGGTGGGGCTGGGAGCCTTATCTCAACCCTGGAAACTCCCCAGCCACACCCGAGCCAGCACCCCTAGGCCCTTCTCTCCCCACCCACAGAAGGTCCTGCAGCTCTAACAGAAAAGTGTAAGAACTCCTGTTCTGAGGGCCTCTCAGGCATCCAGTTTCTGTCCAACTCAACCCACTTCGCAATCTCTCCAGAGCCCTGCAGGTTCAAGTCTACCTGCTTCTAAAACCAGCCTTGGCCACCTCCAGTCCCATTGCCAGGCCTCTGGGCCCACCTCCTGCCCCCACTCCTGCTGGACCCTGGACGCCCACCTCTAGGAGTTGCATGGAGCCCCTGCCCTGGAGGAGCCCAGCCCCATGAGTGAAGACCATAGGGAGGGAAAATCACGACCTGCTGCCTAGTTAAGTCCTCAGCTGCTGGGCATTTTGAAAGTGTCTAAGTGCGGCTTGACATTCCCAGAACATTATTCCTGTGCATTTGAAGTCCTTTTTTCCCCTTTCCAAATATAAAAAGCCCCAAGACTGAAGCCAGGGAAACTGTGTTCTGCTCCTGGTTCTGCTGCTGTGTGATCCCGCACCGGCTGTTTTCTGATGGGACACTGACTCGTTCGCTTTGAGGCTCGGTCCTTTGGTGTTCCTAGTAGGGACTTTGATTTTCTTCTGAGCACCCCGAGGCTCTCAGGCTCAGGGAAACCCACGGACGTGGCCCACACGAACTTGAGGGTCCAAAGCCTTGACACAACCACAGAAGTGTGCGGGCCGCGCAGGGCCCTAGAGGGGGCTGTAACCCTCCAGCTCACTCCGGCTTTATCTAGTCCAGGGGGCCATGTTCCAGTTTGGCCAGAGAAAGCTCTTTAGGCTTTTGAGGCTTCTCCAGAACTGGGTAAATTTACCACGTTAGTGCTTAGAGAGGCTTCCTGTGTGCCCAGGGCTGTTGTAGACGTTTACATCTGATGGCCATTTCATCCTCACAACAAACCTGTGGACGGGATGTACTGTCTCCCCAAGAGCCCAAAATAGGAGGCCTTGGGAGCGTCTCCCTCAGGTAGTCGGGGGGCAAAGCATGGCGACCTGGCTCCCCGGGCCCTGCCCTTACCCACCACGGCAGCGGTTCTCCTGGAGACACCCGAGTCGCCTCCTCATTAGTGGCTTAGGCCCCCTGGTCACTTGATTCTGGGTGGCCAGTGCTGAATGCAGGCGGCCTCTCATTGCTGTTCAGTTGCTTGTCACTGGTTTACACCTTAGTCTCATGGATCTGTTCTTCTGGAGAACCCTGACTAATAGAGTACCTATGGGGTGTTCTGGAAACACCTATTTCATAAATGAATGGACTGGATTTTGGTGTCTTGAATCTCCCTGGACATCAATCTACAGCACAGCTTAGGGGTGGGTTACACCTGCAAATAGCCCATCTTATTAACTACTTTCCTTGCAGTTTCTCATTGAGTGACATTTTCCTGACCTCTTTTCCAAAATCTGGAAGCAAGTTTCCGAAGCCCACTACTTAGAGGAGGCTCTTCCCCAGAAGGGAGATACCCTGTAGGAGTCTTTCCTTTCCTGAGACCCTTACCAAATCTTTCTAGTCTTTCAAGGATAAACTGATAACTGAGAAGTGACTCTCCAGTTTGTTTATTTGTTTCATTTTATTTAACAGTCCACTTTAAACCTCAATCTAGATATAGGAATTTTCAAGCAAAATGGGGTAGATGTTTTTAGTTAAGGCCTTCAAAAGAGATAGGAGGTTCAATGGCCCAGCACAATGGCTCATGCCTGAAATCCCAGCACTTTGGGAGGCTGAGGGGAAAGGATCGCTTGAGGCCAGGACTTCAAGTTTACAGTAAGTTACCATCTCATGACTGCACTCCAACCTAGGCAACAGAGCAAGACCCTGTCTCTTAAAAACAAACAAACAAAAAACCACATAATGCTGGGATCACATCCCAGCTCCGCCTGCTTCTTTCAGTGTGCCCGAAGCCTCTCCCTGCAGCGGGCCTGTTCACAGGTTGTTAGGAGCCTGCCATGAACTCAGGCATGTGAAATATCTGTAATTGCTCGTACTTACTCAGGATGACCAGGATGACCTTGGGCCAGAAACTATTCTAGGGCTTTCTCACTTAATCCTCTTGCAACTCAAAGAGGAAGGTGCTCCTAAGTGTCCCGCTTCTTATAGATGAAGTTGAGGAACACAGGGCCTGAGTAATGTCCCCAAGGTCCTAAAGCCAGTGAGTGTGGGTACCAGGACTCACATGCAGCCCCTGGTCTTAACCGCTAAGGGAGAGGGACAAAGTGCCACTGCTGAGTTGCGAGTGCTCAGTAAGAAGATGCTGTTGTTATCGTAGCTGCTGCGGTTGCACTTGACAGCTGAGGCAAGTGAGAAGCAGAGAACGTGAGTCCCCAAAGCTACTCTGTAACAGAGCAGGAACCACCGGGCTGGCATTCAGAGCTGGGGCACCAGGCCCTGTGGCTTGTCTCTTGACTGCTTTCTCCAAGGCCTGTTCTGGGCAGCCACACCCAGAAGTTCTCGCCACACCCTGCTTGCTCCTGGAAGGTAACAGGGCCACTGAAGAAGGGCCACATTGTTGTGCCTGCCACCTTGGCCTTGGCCCTGGCCCCGAAGGCCAGGAGGACAAGCACTTTAGCTTATAAATGCTGCAAATCAACAAACAGTGCAAGTCAGAATGGAGGCCCTCTGGAACTTTAACTCACCTCAACTCTAAGCCACTTAGTTCCGAGGACAAATGCCCAGGAACCCGATTCCAGGAGAGAAAACTTCTGCATGGCATCTAGGTGCTACTTTGAAGGAGACAGTTTATATTCAGGTCGGGGGGAGGTGGGACAAAGGAGTGTCATGTTCTCCTGGGGAAGACAGGAAGTTTGCCACTGTCACCCAGAGCAGAAAAAACTGCCAGGGTACCAATAAAGACCACAATAGTGAGAGGCCGACTGCAAGATTCCTTCCCCAGGGTGCTGGCCCGCAGCAACAGGTTACTCACCCCGCTAAGCCTTCACGACCGCCTTGTGTGTGCAGCGTGCCGTGCTGAAGACTGCATGCATTCGCTCCCTGAATGTGCTGAACGACCTTGTGAGGGGGATTTTATTATTTTCATTTTACAGGTGAGAAAACCATGGTACAGAGAAGGTAAATAACCTGCCCAGGGGCCGCTCAGCCCATCCGCGGCAGAACTAGAGTCTGAACCCAGGGCCGTCTTCCACAGGCCCTCCCTGGGGGCCGGCAGTGGGTGGTTGCCCTTTATTTTCCCTCTCATTTAATTTTGAATCAGACTTCCTATGACAAAGTAGATACAGAAAAGGGATTACTTTGGAGGGTATCCTTGTCCATTCTGGCTGCTGTGACAACATACCATAAATTGAGTATCTTACAAACAACAGAAATTGATTTCTCCCAGTTCCGGAGGCTGGAAGTCCAAGAGCAAATCCAGATCTGGTGTCTGGTGTGTCCTCATGTGGTGGGAGGAGCGAGAGTCTCTCCTGGGCATCTTTTGCAAGGGCACTAATCCCACTCGGGAGGCTTCTGCTGTCACCTCCCAGAGGTCTACCATCGCCTGTGGGGCTAGGATTTCAATGTGTGAATTTTGAGGGGACACAAGCATTCAGACCCAGCAGAGGGGCAGGTCAGGGTCCCCTGAAGCCTGCTAGGGCTCCTCAAAGAGCCAGGGAACGTACTGGATACTGGAGAAGCTTTTGCTTCCCAGGCAATCACCCTGGCTCCTGTTCAGAGTCTGGGAGGCCCCCATGAAAAGCAGGCCCCCATGCCGGCTTTATTACAGAGTATCACAGGGCGAGGGGCACACCCCGGAGGCTGCAGAGACCCCTCGCAGAGCCGTTCTCCTCCTCCCACCGTTGCGAAAGGTGACAACGCTACCAAACCTGGTCTCCTGGCATCTCTGCCTCCCTCTGGTGCAGGTGGAGGTTTGGCCTTTGGGGCTCCTCCTCCTGCAAGGCATGCGATGACGGTCGCTAGAGAGAAATACTTCGGCACAAGCTCCCCAGGGCAAGGCGCCGAGCACGGCGTGGCCCCAGGCTGACAGCCTGGCGAGGGCACTGACGCGTCCAGCCCCGAGCAGGGCCGCCTGGAGCAGCCCGCGTTCCGCCCGTCTGTGCGGTCTGCCTGGCACCGCGGCGCGGCCGCTAGCTTGGGCCGCACGGGCTCGCTGGGCCCCGGCTCGCCGAGAAATGGACTGGGCCGTTCCCTGGATTATTTCCACGCGCTGGATCATTCCTGCGATCGGACACTGTAAACGCGTCAAGAACACAGGGCCACGTTTTAAGATCGGGGCTTTTTCCACAGAAGGTCAGAGTGTCGGTTCTCAGTAGCAGAGGCCTCCGCGGGCGCGGCGCCTGGACAGTACGGGCTCCGGCGCCCCCTGCTGCACAGGGAGGCCTGGACACGGGGCCTCGAAGTTCAGGGTCTGCCCAGGGGTCCCGGCCACCGCCTTCTCCCTCGGGCGCCTCTTCTCCTTCCTGCCCTTGCAGGACTCGACTGCAGAAGGGTAGTTGCTGGTAAAGGCAACGTAGCTTCATGATCAGGAGGGTTCAAATCCTGCCTCTGCCACTGCTGTGTGACTTTGGGCAGGTCATTAAACCTCTCTGTGTCTCGCCTTCCCCATCTGTAAAATTGGGATGATAATATTATATTAGAGCCTCTCTTAGAGCACCTGCGAGAAAGGAATGAAATAATGTCTCAGCTGCTGAGACATGAATGGGGTAATGTCTCAAAGCATTTAGAACGGTGCCTGGCACACAGCGAGTGCAGTGTTAGTTACAGGTATGTTGACTGTTGCCGTTACCAATGCAGTCATCATTATTCTCATCGTTATCAATAAAATCTAAGAGAAAGCTGTTCTTTTCTCTCTCAGCCCTAAGGGTCGCTGCCATGGCCTTCAGGATTCTAACAATCTGGGAGTCGCTAACACGGAGCCACCAAAGGGAAGAGACATGGTGGAGACAACTGTGTATTTAAAATGCATCCCCCACTCCATCCCTCGGTAAATATCCGATTAGTGTAGCTGCTGGTCACTCTCACCTTGGCGTGTAGTGTAGATATTCGTTATCCTAGACACCAAAGGAAGGGAGGAAATTGCTAACACTATTCCAATAAAAAAAAATCTTTCTCAAAGGAAAAAGGTAGAATAACTTCCATATCAGCCAGGCACCTCCGTTTGTTGGGTCTGTTGGCTTTCTCCATGATAGCAAAAGAATCTGTAGACTGCCTTTTATTTCTGCTTTTGGGGAGATTTAATAAAGTTTGATTTCTGAGGTAACAACAAGTAACCCCAACTGTACAATTAGTTTTCTTGAAAATTTGGAGATTATGATTATACATATGTATGTTCACATACATACACATGCGTTACGTATATATACACATAAGGCATGTATGTGCATGTATGCAAGCACGTATACCTCTACATTCCATTTTAGGCACTTGGCACATATACATATATATTGTGAATATTTTTAAGACTATATATACATACATACAGAGTGCCTTATGCATGTTTATGCCACTTCGAGTGGAACGTTGGTGGTTGTGGGAAGGGAGGCAGACACAGAGGAGGTCGATGGCTATAGGGCTACACAGGCACTGTATTAAGAAGTTTGGAAGCTGGGCAAGGCGGGTAGGTGGTAGTGGTGGTGGGGATGATGATGGTGTATCTAAATGATGCAGCAGATGGGTAGAAGATTCCAGAAGGTTGTGGTAGAACCAGCTCTGCCATCCTTTTTCCTGGAAAAACTTGTGCGTAGCATCACTACCTGTGGGACGCCTATCCTGACCCCCCGACCAAATGCCCTCTCTGAGTCCCCACAGCACCCCGTACTGCCCCCACCGCAGCCCTTGTCACTCTCTTTTCTGATCTGTCAGTAGAATGGAAGCTTGATGAGAGTGAGGAGAGCCGTCCTCTTCACTTCTGTATCTCCAGCTCTTAGCACAGTGCCTGGCACAGCGGTGTGCAGTAAACATTTGTTACGTGGATGCATGAATGAATGGACAAATGAATGAATTAGTAAATGAATAAGACAGAAGCAGAGGGCTACTAGCCTGGAACTGGGACGTATTCCTACTTGAGTGTTAATAGTTCCAGAGGGCCAGAGCAAAAGCCTGGGATTTAATGTCTGCTGGGGTTCGCCTCCTGGTAGAAAGAGGGATCAGCAGCAACAGCATTTTATTGCCATAGCCTCAGACAGAAATGAGTGGTCCGAGTTAGGAGTCTCTTTTCCCAGACTGAAGAATCTCCTAACGGATGAGACGCTCAACGAGGCAGCCAAAGGCAGGTGGGAGGTCATTGTGGATGAAGTCACCCCATGGTAGCTGAAAACCAGAATACTATCAACACTAGCATCTGCAATTAGAGCATTGCCATCTACCCTCTAGAGT
The DNA here is from genome assembly GCA_004363605.1 of Indri indri. NCBI lineage: Eukaryota > Metazoa > Chordata > Mammalia > Primates > Indriidae > Indri > Indri indri. Next base: position 9,980 of record RJWJ010025778.1, on the reverse strand, counting down.
TCAAAGTTTATATCAGCCCCGAGAAGTAGGCATGATTACTCTACAAATCAGGAAACTGCACCTTGAAGAAGCTGAGTGGCCTGCCGGTAATTAGCAGCTCAAGCTCTGTTGGCCTCAGAGCAACACTTGGTTAGAGTAACACTTGCTGCTATAACAAACTCTGAGATTTGTAATCGCTCCTACAGTAGACGTGTGTTTTTGCCTCACATGGGGTCTACAATGGGGTTCCTGATGAGCAGATAGGTTTTCTCCAAGCAGGATTCAGGAATTTAGGCTCCTTTCATCTTGTGGCACCACCAACTTCAACACATGACTTGAAGCTGCCACATCCATCTGCTTCAGGCTGGCAGCAGGGAGAAGCGCATGAAGGATAGAAGGTTTTAGGGATCAGATGTGGAAGTGGCACACGACTTCTGATCTCCCTATGGCCAGAACTCAGTTGCTTAGCCAGTGCTCACTAGCCTTGTAACTTCAAGGAATACTGCAAAATATAGAGCAGCTCTTTGCCCAGGAAAAAGAGGTAATGAGTTTGGTAAAGCTGGGCAGTCTCTGCCACAACCCATATCCAACAATCGAGAACATGAGCTTCCAGGATGGCAAAAACACAGGTCAGACCCTGCTGGGGTACATTACCTTGGAGACAAGCTTGCAGGAAGCCAAACTTCGAAGCTCTATCTCAGGCTGCAAACATGCTCAAAGCCCTTCTGTAGTGAGCCTTGATTATCTCATGCCTTCTTTGGGGAGCTGTTCCTCTCTGATTTCAATAATTCCAATCCTTGGCTGGGTATGTGGCTCGTGTCTATTATCCTAGCACTCTGGGAGGCCGAGGAGGGAGGATCACTTGAGACCAAGAGTTCAAGGGCAGCTTGAGCAAGAGTGAGACCCATCTCTACAAAAAAATAGAAAAATTAGTTAGGAGTGGTGGCATGCTCCTGTAGTCCCAGCTATTTGGGAGGCTGAGGTGAGAGGATCACTTGAGCCCAGGAGTTTGAGGCTGCAGTGAGCTATGATGATGCCACTGCACTCTAACCAGGGCAACAGAACAAGACTCTGTCTCCCCGCCCCCGACAAAAATAATAATGATAATGCCAATCCTAGCACCCCAAGATTCTAGAGGTAAGCATGACTCAAGTAAGTCCAATCATATTTCATCATCCCCTCAGAATTAGGGTTTGGTTTAGGGAAAAATCATGTGATGTAGGAAGCGCCTGTTGGCATGTTCCCTAACCAATTAGAAGGCTCTTCATTCTCCAGTTATGAGGCTGTAAGGATGGAAGTGGGGAGTGCTCTGGCATCAGGCCTGCAGCCTCATGGAGAAAGCCAGAAGAATGAAGGCAGAACGGAGCCAGGGAGAGGAGGGAGATTGACTGATCTGACAGCATTCAAGTCCCTGAATCCTTAAGACTATATTCCTCCCCGGCCATTTCTGTGATTTGATTATATAACCCAATATATTCCCTCTGTGCTTAATCTAGGTCAAGTGGAGTTTCTGTCACTTGCAACCCTAAAATTTATGAATTAAGACATCCAACATGCAGACACCAGGAGAGATTCTGGCCAGGTAGATGGACTTCAACCACAAATGTCTCTTACCTCCCCCAATTTTTTAGTCCAGTGTTAGCTCTACTCACATGTATTCCCTTTCTCTCTCTCTCTCTCTCTCTCTCAGACAGACAGACACACACACACACAGAAACCCTTTTGCACCCCTAACAAGGGGTTGAATTGTGTCCCCCCAAAAAGATACATTGAATTTCTAACTTCCAGCAACTCAGAATGTGACCTTATTTGGACATAGGGCCATTACAATGGTCATCGGGTTAAAATGAGGTCATTACAGTGGGCCCTAATCCAGTATGACTGGTATCCTTATGCAAAGGAGACATTTGGACACAAAGACAGGTATGCACAGAGGGAAGACGGTGTGAAGAGACAAAGACAGAAAATGCCATGTGAAGATGGAGGCAGAGATCAGGGTGATGCATCTACAAGCCAAGAAAGACCACAGATTGCCAGGAAACCTCCGGGAGCTGGGGGAAGGGCGTGGGACAGACTCCTTCACAGCCAACGGAAGGCACCAACCCGCCGACACTCGGGTCTCAGACTTCTAGGCCTCCAGAACTATGAGATGATACATGTTTGTTATTTATGTCACTCCATTTGTGGCTCTGTTACCAAAGCCCTACGAAACTAACACGTACACTTAGTTCATCGTCGCACAACGTGGGGACTTTGCCAGACTTATCTATTCTGGGAAGAAAATCAGTAGGTATTTGTCTTCGTCCTTGTAAGATCTCTGGAAAGGCCTTGAGAGGGCCATGTCCCCTGTCATATTACTGTGCACATGTATGTGTATGTTTCTGTGTATGTGCACACTATGTGTGGGGAAATGAACAGAGAAAAAGGAGAAGATTAAGGAAATTTAGCAACATATTCTTTGTTATTATGTGTGTATGTGTGTGTATTAATATTTTGGACATGGGGAGGAAGGTCATCATAATAATGGTAATAATAATTGCCATTTACTGATTATCTACTTTATGTCAGATATTATTCCCGGACATTTTAAAGACATGATTTCATTTGGTTATAGGAAGGAAGAAGAGTGTGTCTTAGTTTGAATCTCAGTTCTGCTGCTTATTAGCTATTTGGCTTTGGTCATGTTACTTAACTTCCATGAGTCCTATTCTCTCTGTGGAATAATAACTTCTAGTTCATGGAATTTCTGTATAATTAATGCAATAATGTCTATAAATTGGGTGGCCTATGGTGAGCCTCCTAGTAAATGGTAAATATTACCATTCATCTCCAGAATCACCCTTTAGGACAGGCACTTATAATCACCATTTTGTAAATGAGGAAACCAGGTCCCACCCAGCTAGTAAGTGACAAAAAACTCAGTTAGATGCAGCTCTCCCCTGGTGGCTCCAAAGCCAAGGTCTTTCTACTATACTACCCTCCTTGAAAAGGAAAAGATCTAAAGAGCAATAATCTGTCAGTACTTCACAGTTATATTTTCAGTGAATTTAAGGTACATTTATTTGAAATTTCGTAGTACAGAACATTTATAAGGTCTCATTTTGTGCTCAACATAAGAAATTGTGCAAATCCCCCAAATTAAAATAAAATCAAGAGTTGCTCAATGTCAAAGCTGCACAATTGTAAACTGTGCCATTTCGATTCTAAAACAGAACCCCCCTCTTCCTTTTGCCAGTGTCTCATAAACCGTGCTGCTATTCACATGGCTCAGAACTTCAAGTAATTTTGTTGACAATTGAGCTGTTATTATAATTTAAAATTCTTCTTAAATACCCTATGACCATATCACGTAAGTGTTCGTGACATGGCGGGGCAGAAAAGCACCGGAAGCGATGCGTTCATTCGACACATTAGATGCCACGAAAAGGCTCTGCGGACACCCAACAGCCATTGTGATGTGACATGCTTATAATTTAGCAGATTGATTTCTGCAAAATATCAGAAATCACGCTGAAGAAATGAAAAGCACCATTAAAAGGCAGTTACATACCAATGAGTGTAGATTTATGTACTCTGGAAAATACTCCTCCATAATTTAAATTTACTAATGTGGGAAAAATTGCCTTGAATTACATAAGTCTTGAATAATGCAATCTCCAGGAATGTATCCGTGGCATAAAATGAACCCATCCTAAAGTTATTATCACTTACTCCTAGGAACTCAGCACTTGGTAACTAAATTTCTCATGGTGATTTATAAATTGAAAGTTTGATTTATACATCAGTCTCTAATAAGCTTGATTATGATGAGTTATGGGACTGCTGAGGAAAAGCAATTTTCCCGGTTTGTGAGCCCGGGGCCTGCCTTTGTACTGTGGCAGCCCGGTCCCTCGTAAGCAATACTCGCAGTGTGCCTGGGTGGACCTCAGTTTTACCTCTCCGTTTTTACCAAGCTTGGACAGAGAACCAAGGCTTTCTAAGAGGCAAGGAGAAGACATATAGTGGTATGCACTGTTTAGCTAATAATAGCAGGTAGCATTTATTAGGTGTTTTGGTATATCAGGCACAATTCTAAGTACTTTATGTACATTATTTCATTTTATTCATGTAACAATCTCAGTGTATGGACAAATGAAGAAACTGAGGCACAGAAATGTTGAATAACCTGTCCAGATTATTAATTAGGATATGGCAGAGATGGTTGTTCTGATATCTTTAATTTACTTTTAAATACTTCCATAAGTACAGTATGATGTTATATGTGTTACTCTGGTTAAGTCACAACCTTAACCAGATTGTTAATTCTTTTTTTCCTTTTCTTTCTTCCTTTCTTTTTTTTTTTCTTTCTTTCTTTCTTTCTTTCTTTTTTGAGATAAGGGTCTCACTGTGTTGCCCGGGCTGGCCTCAAACTCTTGTGCTCAAGTGATCCTCCCACCTTGGCCTCCTGAGTAGCTGGGACTACAGGCGTGTACCACCACGCCCGGCCCAGGTTGTCAATTCTAAGCAAGAATTCCACCCCAGGTGGTTGTCCGGCATTCTACTCAGGAAGCCTGCAGCAGCAGCTACTATACATGCTTTAGCTATTTGTTTGTTGACTAGCAGCGACCGTTGCCAGTCAGCATAGTGAATGTCAGAAACAGGTTTTTATTTGTGATCACAGTGGCTTGTTAAATAGCATGATGGATTTTAGAAACATGTCCTAATTGGAGCAATTAAGGGTATTAAAGAAGTGTGGCTTGGCTAAAACATGTTAGAGGTACTCCGCACAATTGCACGAATGAAATACAAGGATCCTTGACTCCCGTAGTCTTCACCCTAAGGGGAAAGCTCTGGGCTAAATCCCTGGCTGGTTCCGTGTATAGCCATGACTCAGAGGATCCTAGCTCACTCTCCATCCAATGCCAGCTGTCAAGCCAACAGCATCCTGTGTCTGAAGGTTTGATGTGTCTGCTTGGAATGTCATTGTCATGCAAGGTGGTAAATGAAGCACCCAAAGGGATGGAGAGCTGGGGCTTCCTCTAGCCTTAAAGCCCAGGTTACAGAAACAGCTCCACACTTGCTTGCTAATACGTTTGCTAAATAAATAAACAAACACACACACAAATAAATAAATGTGGCAGAATTATAACCTGGAAGCATGGTTGTGAGAAAGGGAGTCACTAATCCTCACTTATTTCAATTCTCTTCTGTGAAAGAGAAACCAAAAGTTGTGTCTGATCAAATTGACTCAGGCAAGTCGGCAATGTGGGAATTGAACCTGGAGCTGTCCATCATCCAGAAGCGGTGCTCTTAGCCTCAAGACTATAGCAAGACCAGTGCTGCTTAAGAATAAAGAAAAGAAAAAGCATTATGGTTTCAACCATGGAAACAATGAGTAGGTCAAACAAGGAGGATAACCCAAGATTCTGGGAAATCACGTGTAGCTGACTTCAAGTAGCTCCATACCCCACGGCCTTGAACTCTCTGAGAAATGACCAGCCAAGTTAAGGGGAGAAAATACAGGCAGCTCTTGGGGCTCTCCTGCAGGCCCCTACTGTGCCCGCCACTCTGGGTCAATGTGTCAGAGATAACCACTATTTTTAACCCTGGAACACCTGGAACCAAGCCAGACTCAGCTGAGGTGCTGTCAAAGGGAAGCTGGACCAGGTGTGTATCACAAAACATTGACTAATTCTTGGGGATGCTAACATATTTCGGAAAGCAGAACACATATTCTCTTCAGGAAGCCTTCGCATCTGTCGGTGGGGCGGGGGCTGTGTTTCCTATGGAGGCCTTACCTGCCCGACACTGTGGCCACACCCCTGTCCTCTGTCCCTCAGTGTCTGGGTCCAGGTCCAGGTCTCGATACTTTCCAGATTCCCTGTTACCCACTTCACCCCCAATGAACTGGGCCGGTACTAGATTTTGGACAGAATTTCTTTACTTCCGGCTTGATTAATGAATTATGAATAAAACTACCAAGTTAACTGAAACTCTGCTTGACAACAGAGCATCTTAAATAGTCACCTGCCTTTCTTCTGGTGAGGTGAAATATTATATTATATTGATTTTTGAAAGGGAAATCAACCTTGAATTTCCTTAGCAATATTCTTAATAAATAAACTTGGTCAGAATGTTTCATATTTTTCATACACAGTTGGATTCAGCTTGATAATTTTTTATTCAGGGCATTTTCTTCTGTGTGGGATGGCCTGTAATTTTCCTTTCCTATAATGTCTTTGTCAGATTTTGGTACCAAGGGTATGCTGGCTTCTTAAACAACTTGGGAATCGTTCCATCCTTTTCTAACCTCTGGAAGAGTTTGTTTAAAATCGGTATTGTTTCTTAAAGTTTTTGTCGATTTCTCTGGTAAAACCATTTAAGCCTGGAGTTTTCTTTATTGGAAGGATTAAATTGCAGATTCAATTTTAAAATATATTTATAGAACTAATCAGATTTTTCGTGTCCACTTTGACAGGTTATTTTTCTAAAAATTTGTCTGCTTCATCTAAAAAGTTTGAACTTATTGTTTATAATATCACCTTATGATCTACCAAGTATCGAAGGTGAGATTTCCTGTTTCATTTCTGATATTCGTGATTTAGGCCTTATCTATTTTGTTCAAGATCATTCTCACCAGAGTTTTGCTTTTAACTTTGCTGAACTGTACATTGTTTTCTAGTTCATTTTGCTTTTATCTTTGTTATTTCCTTCCTTTTACTTTAAGCATAACTTTCTGTTCTTTTTCAAATTCCTTGAGAAGTTTACCAATTTTCAGATTTTCTTTTTTTCTAATCTAAACATTTAACACAAATAGAATACCTATGGAAATAGAAAATCTTATAATAACAACCAAATTTTGCACCCCAAGAAAAATTTAAAAGTCAAGACTGTGTCCAATTAGAATTATTTATTTTTTAAAAAATTTTAATTCTTTTATTCATTTATTTTTGAGACAGGGTCTTGCTACATTGCCCAGGCTGCGGTGCAGTGGCTACTCACAGGTGCAATCACAGCGCGCCGCAGCCTGGAACTCCGGGCCTTAAGTGCTCCTCCCTCCTCAGCCTCTCAAGTGGCTGGGACTGCAGGTGTGCACCCTTTCACCTGGCTCCAATTAGAATTAAATTAATGCAGCTCAGTTTATACGTCACCATTACATTGTCTGAATTCTATCACTCAAAAGTCCTGTTAAATGTGACAAATTGAAAACTCCAGTTTTTCCCCCATCTCCACCAGTCCCAATAAAATGACAGTGAATGGTTAAAAAAAAAAATTAACTTCCAAGGACAAAGAAAAAAGGAAGTAGAAAAAAATATACGTATTGGAAGTTGGAAAGCATATGGACAAGTAATTACTGGCTTGACTGACCAAAGGAAGCCGAAACCAATGCTAACGTTGGGGGTAGCCTGCAAGCAGGACGATTCAAGCCACAGGATCTCAGAATGCCTAAGGAATTGGTGGCCCCAGGTGCAAGTGAGGCTGAGAACAGAAGATAGGTTCTAAGACTGTACAAGAAGCATGTCAGGGGGAAGGAGCCAAGATGGCGGACGAGAAAAGCCGCCAGGCAGAGTGTCTCTGCAAAAAAGACAAATTTTAGAAGAAAGAGAAAAAAAAATAAACTAGCAGAGAAACATAGATCAGGTGAGGGTCGGAAGGAAGGGTGCCTGAAACTACAGGAGACTCCACGGGAAGACGTCGCGGAGGAGAACTGGAAGGAGAAAGGTCCCGAGAGCTTGCAGACCAGCAACAAGGATAGGTGGAGCGGTTAACTTTCCCCTCCCTTGCATCTCGGACTGCTGGTGGGCTCCTGAGCGGTTGGAGAGACCTGCCCACACCAGCCCAGAGACGGCTGCCGCCAGTGAGCAGTGGCCTCTTGCAGACACGGCGCCAGGTTCTCAGCCCCCTCAGGGCGCCTCCCCAGGCGCAGACCCGAGCCTATCAGCAGACGCCATATTGCTCCATTCTCTCCTTCCCCCTCCCTACATGAGGGTGCCCAGAGAGACAGTTTGACTGTCACACGGAGGCATCTGCAGGGAATGGGGCCTTTCCTTTTGGGGCCCTACAGCAGACTGAGGAGTACTCGACTGCGAGTTCCCTACCCGCCAGCCCTCTCAGGTGCTACTTGCCTGGGGACTCCAGGAGAGTGGGGCAAATCCCAAGGTGGAGTGAAATCGATCTAGCTTGGGCACCCTGTAGGTGATTCAAGACCAGCACCCCTCCCCCTGGCAGGGTCAGGGATTGATCTCCAGGGCCCAGGGGACAGGCCTGCAGACCAGACCCCCGTACACCCAGTTCACAATCGCACTGCCCTGGGGCACAGAGGAGAGATCTGTGAAAGAGCCTACTGAGGAGTGTGTGCCTTCAGGGGCAGATCAGCATGCCTGAGCAGCAGCCTTCCTCCCAAAAGAGGGCTGTGCACCCAGCTCAGGCTGTGATCCTGGGTAGGGAACCTCCCGGCCCATGTCACAGCCAGGGGAGATCCATCGGCCTGAGGTTCCGCTTGCTGGCAGAGGCCTGGGAGAGGCCACGGAGAGGGGGAGACTGGAAGGGAGTGAGACCCACTCCAGAGTGCGGGTCTTGGACAGCCCCACCCCCTAAAGCCCAGACTTTCAGCTGAGTGGAGCCATTTCAGCCCCTCCCAGCAGCTTTGCACAGAAACAAAGAGCAGACCTTTGACACTGGCTAACAGTAGTTGTGGAGCCTGAGGGCAGGCTTACCCAACCCAGCCCCACCCAGACTCACTCCCAGTCCTGCCCCCACTGAGGTGGACAACAAGGACACACCAGGAAATCCCAGGGCCACACCCATCACCAGAGGTACAGGAGGGCCTCTCTAGAGGAACAAGAGCTAGTGACAGGACCCAAAAACAGCATACTCCTCCCTGCAAGTGCCACCTACTGGCAGGGAGGTCACCCTGCACACACTTTTACTGCATATACTGCATCTACTGATTCATCATAAAGGGTGTGGTCGAATCTCACCCACAAACACCACCTACTGGCTCAGAGACTAAACAGAGCATGTCATTATCCAAACGAAAACCTAAACGCAAGAAGGAACAACTGATTCAGATGGGAAGGAACCAGCGAAAGAACTCTGGAAGTATGAAGACTCAAATGGAAAGCACACCCCCAAAGAGGAACAACAGCTCCCCAGCAATGGACATTAACCAAACTCAGAACACTAAAATGGCAGAAGAAGAATTTCAAACATGGATTGTAAGAAAACTGAATGATAAGAAAAAGTGGATAACCAACACAAAGAAACCACAAAAAAAATCCCGGACTTGGAAGAAAAATTCACTAAAGAAATTGAAATATTAAAGAAAAATCAAACTGATCTCCTGGAAATGAAGGACTTATTCAGGGAACTACAAAACACCATGGAAAGCCTCAAGAACAGGGTAGATCAAACAGAAGAAAGAGTCTCAGAGATTGAAGACAACTCCTTCCAATTAAATAAGTCAGTCACAGAGATCAAGCAGAAAATTAAGAGAAAAGAAATAAGCCTACAAGAAATGTGGGATTATGTGAAAAAACCGAACCTGAGGGTGACAGGGATTCCGGAAGGTGAAGAAGAAAACACTCAAGGGCTGGATAAGCTATTTGAAGAATTAATAGAGGAGAATTTCCCAGGCGTTGCTAAAAATCTAGATATACAGGTACAAGAAGCTCAACAGACCCCAGGGAGATTCAATGCAAATCAGAAGACACCACATCACGCAGTGATCAGATTGACCAAAATATCCACTAAAGAGGCCATTCTACAAACTGTAAGGTGAAAGAAACAAGTAACATACAAAGAAAAGCCCATCAGAATAACGCCAGATTTCTCAACTGAAACCCTACAAGCAAGAAGAGACTGGGGCCCCATTCTCACTCTTCTGAAACAGAATAATGCCCAGCCTAGAATCTTGTACCCTGCTAAACTAAGTTTCATATATGAAGGAGAAATAAAGACATTCTCAGATAAGCAAAGACTGAGGGAATTCACCAAGACAAGACCAGCTCTCCAAGAAGTAC
>RJWJ010025777.1:0-23560 GCA_004363605.1 Indri indri | reverse complement strand
TAGAAAGAAATTAATTGGACAGCTAAAAATATATAGAAAAAATTAGCCGGGCATGGTGGCGCATGCCTGTAGTCCCAGCTACTCGGGAGGCTGAGGCAGTAGGATTGCTTGAGCCCAGGAGTTTGAGGTTGCTGTGAGCTAGGCTGACGCCCTGGCACTCGCCCCAGGCAAGAGAGTGAGACTCTGTCTCAGAAAAAAAAAAAAAAAAAAAACCACTACAAAAAAGGCAAAACAAAAAATGAGATGGGGCTGGGTGCAGTGGCTCACGCCTGTAATCCTAGCACTCTGGGAGGCCGAGGCAGGAGAATTGCTTGAACTCAGGAGTTCAAGACCAGCCTGAGCAAGAGCGAGACCCCGTCTCTACTAAAAATAGAAAGAAATTATCTGGACAACTAAAAATATATATAGAAAAAATTAGCCGGGCATGGTGGTACATGCCTGTAGTCCCAGCTACTCGGGAGGCTGAGGCAGAAGGATTGCTCCAGCCCAGGAGTTTGAGGTTGCTGTGAGCTAGCTGACGCCATGGCACTCTAGTCTGGGCAACGGAGCCAGACCCTGTCTCGGAAAAAAAAAAAAATGAGATGGCAGAAGTAAGCCCTAGTACAAAAGTAATTACAAAAAATTTAAAAGAGTTAAATTCTATGACCAAAAGCCATATGCTCAGGTTTTATTAAGATAAATAAGGGCCAAAAATAAGTTGTTTATAATAAGATACACATGAATACCAGTAAGTAAAACTGAAAAGACGGAAAACACCAAGAAAATATGAACCAAAAGAAATCAAGGTTAGAAATTATAATTTCATAGATTATATAGATATAATGCTGAAAAAGTGCATAAGGACTGAAGAAAGACATTATATATTTCATCCTCTGTGATCTATGTTTGCATCTGAGTATGGGGTCCAAGCATGTTGCAAGATTGAGTCAGAGACCTCTGCGTAAAGAAAGGTCTGATCAAGGAGATGTTCTAAGTTGATGATCTAGAAAACAAACCAATAAATAAACAAATACCAAAGAAAATTTTCCTGTCATGGCCATGGCTTTGGGTGGTATAGAGAAAAGAAAGCAGTGGATGATAATAAAATTCCACCTCTGAAAATGGCCAAACAGAACTTTCTAAAAAAGGCGTTTGACATTAAAGATAAATGGATGAGCTAAAAATCAGATATAATGGAAGAAAGAACTAGTAAAATGAAAGACAGATATGGGAAAATTATTTATTAAATATTTTCAAAATACTACAAAAAAATGTCACACTAAAATATCCAGCAAAATTATCTTCCCAGAAAGGTGGTATAAGCATATTTTCAGAAAACTAAAACCTGAGAGATGTGCCAAAAAATCCCCACTAAAACAACTTCAACAATCATAATTCAACAAAAAGAAAAATAACCCAATGAAAAAGGTTTGTTTTACCAGAAGGAACACTAAGCAAAGAAAACAATAAACTTATGGATAAACCTAAACAAATATTGACAGGATGAAATAGTAACAATGATGCCTACTCTCTGAAAATTTAAGTAAGTCAATGACAGTTATAAAATTCTGGACAGCAAAAGCATATGCTAAGAAGGAAATGATTAGAGTTAAAGCAACACAAGATCCTCATTTATCTGGATGGGTGGTAAAGATATTAACTTCAGACTTTGCTAAATTTTAAATCTGGGGAACAAGTAAAAGAAGACTTTGCTAAATTTTAAATCTGGAGGTACCAGTAAAAGAAGAGAAATAGAGTGTATAACTTTTAAACTAGTAGAGGAATAAAAGGAAGAAGAGAATTTTTTTTAAAAAAAAGCAATAAAGAAAAGAAAAATGAGAGAAAAATGCAAAAAAAGTAGGATAAATAGAAAATAAAAAATGCAATATATAAATCCAAGTATATCAATAAATATCCAAAACACCTCAGTTAAAAGACAAAGCTTGTCAGAGTTGACTTTTAAAATTATACTTAAGAATCATTTTAAAAGACATACTTAAAAATATAAAGACACAGAAAGGTTGAAAGCACTGTATTTCATAAATCCCTGTGTATATTTTTTCACATATTTACATATCTGAAATCAGGGTATACTTTGCAATTGATGAAATCTTACTATTGCTGCTGAGCCATTTCCTTACATATTAATGTCTCTGAATTGAGATGTATTTGCAATGGAAGGCATGTTAGATGAAATGAAATATGGTTTAAAAAAAGATAAGAATATACTAGAAAAATGCTAACCAAAATAAAAAAAAATAACTGTCAGGACTCTGTTAATATCAAACAAAATGAACTTTAAGGAATAAAAATATTACTATGTATTTATGGTTACTACATATTGATAAAAAATTTATTACATCAGGAAAATTTAAAAATTCTAAACTTGTGGGTATCTGTTAAGCTAGTTTCAAAAATTATAAAGCAAAAAAATTAAAACTACCACATGGAAAAAGCGACAAACACCATAGTGAAAGAATACATCATCTTCATAATTTAAAAGGTCAAGCAGACAAAAATGAGAAAGGATATATAATATTAGAACATCACTATTAACAAGCATAATTTAATGAATATAGGACCCAATCATTGGAAAACTGACAATTCTTGACCATTTCTCAACAAATTTCAAGGAACTATGATTACGTAGACCACATTCACTAACCACAACGATAACAAAAAGCCACGAAAAAATATTTTAAAATTATACTTAAATATCCCGTGGTCAAAAAAAACTTACGATGAAAATTATACTTAAAACTGAACTAAAAATAAAAACAGTTTATCGAGCTTATGCATGTAGCTAAAGTAGTACTTCAAGGGATATTTATAGTCTATGTACTTATAAGGAAAGAAGGAAATTTAAGTATTGAGAAAGAAAAGATCATCACAAACTCAGAAAATAGATGGAATAAAATAATGAAGATAATGATTGAAATTAGTGACCTAGAAGGTAATGATATAACAGAGGACAAACAAGAAATATATTCTTCAAAACACTAATAAAATTGACAGACTTTGGCAAGAATTTTTTTTTAAAAAATAAAAATTATGAACACAAAAGTTAACCTAACTACCACTGTAAGGGAGATTTAAAAGATATTAAAAGAAATTTCTTTGAACATAATGATATAAAATTTTGAAAATGATAATGAAAGAATTTACCAAAACTTAATCAATAAGAAATGGAAAATTGGAATGACCATATGACTCTGGATAAAGTTAAATCAGTTATTTATTTATTTATTTCAGCATATTATGGGGTTCCAAATGTTTACATTACCTATATTGCCTTTGCCCCACCCAAGTCAGAGCTTCAAGTATGTCCAACCCCCAGACAGTATGCACTGCACCCATTAGATATGTATATACCCCTCCCCTCCTCCTCCCTCCCATCTGCCCGACACTTCATGAATGTTACTACTATATGTGCACATAAGTGTTGATCAGTTAAGTCAGTTAATACCAATTTGATGGTGAGTATATGTGGTGCTTGTTTTTCCATTCTTGGGATACTTCACATAGTAGAGTGGGCTCCAGCTCTATCCAGAATACAAGAGGTGCTAGTTCACCATTGTTTTTTGTGGCTGAATAGAACTCCATGGTACACATATACCACATTTTATTAATCCACTGATGTATTGATGGGCACTTGAGTTGTTTCCACATCTTTGTAATTGTGAATTGTGCTGCTATAACCATTCTAGTACAGATGTCTTTTTTTTATAGAGTGTCTTTTGTTCTTTTGGGTAGATGCCCAGTAATGGGATTGCTGGATCAAATGGTAGTTCTACTTATAGTTCTTTGAGGTATCTTCATATTACTGTCCACAGAGGTTGTACTAGTTTGCAGTCCCACCAGCAGTGAATGAGTATTCGTATCTCTCCACATCCACACCAACATTTATTGTTTTGGGACTTTTGGTAACGGCCAGTCTCACTGGAGATAAGTAATATCTCACTGTGATTTTGATTTGCATTTCCATGATGATTAGAGATGTTGAGCATTTTTTCATGTTTGTTGGCCATTAGTCTGTCTTCTTGTGAAAAGTTTCTGTCCATGTCCTTTGCCCACTTTTTGATACGGTTGTTTGATTTTTTCTTGCTGATTTTCCTGAGTTCTAAATAGATTCTAGTTATCAGCCCTTTATCGGATGTGTAGCATGCAAAAATTTTCTCCCATTCTGTAGGTTGTCTGTTTGCTCTCATGATAGTTTCCTTGGATATGAAGAAGCTTTTTAATTTCATTAGGTCCCATTTATTTATTTTCATTGCTGCTGTGATTGCCTTTGGGGTCCTCTTCATAAATTCTTTGCCTGGGCCAATGTCTATAAGAGTTTTTCCAACATTTTCTTCTAGAATTCTTATAATTTTATTCCTTAGGTTTAAGTCTGTTATCCACTGTGAGTTGATTTTTGTGAGAGGTGGAAAGGTGGATCCTGATTCAGTCTTCTACATGTGGATATCCAGTTTTCACAGCACCATTTATTGAATAAGGATTCTTTTCCCCAGTGTATATTTAATTAGTAATTTAAAAAAACTTTCGACAAAGAAAATACCTGTGAAAATGGTTTTACAGACTGAGTTCTATCAAAAATTTAAAATACGTTTTGTAATTTCAATCTTACACAAACTCTTACAGATTAGCAAAAAAACCTCCCTGGAATCCTTTATGTCACCAATATAACTTTGATTTTGCAAATAGTATAGGAAAGGAAAATAAAAGTACATCTCTCCGTGAACTCATACACACACAGATGTAAAAATCCTAAACAAAATATTTAAAATGGAATACAACAAGGGATTAAAAAGACAACACACTGTTGTCCATGATGAGTTTATTCCAGAAAGACAAGGAAATGTAAGGACAGTTAAATATTTCTATTAATGTAATTCACCACGCCAACACACTAAAGGAGAAAAACCATATAATAATTTTAATAGATGCAGAAAAAGCATGTGATAAATTTAAAATACCCATTTATGATTTAAAAAACAAACAAAAACCAGTCTTTTTAAAAACACCTCATAGCACATTAAGAATAGAAAGCATTCTTAACCTAATAGAGGGTATTCATAACCAAAACAAAAATTTAAAAATCCCACCAAAACTTAGGGCAAATATTATATTGAATGGGGAAACATTAAAAAGATTTCTTTTAAAATCAAGCCCAAATCCAAGAATGCCTAGAATTATTTTATTTATTCATTTCTATATAAACCTTTATGTCTGTTTCTCTCAACTGGAAAAACACATCCTACAACAGAGACCTTGTCTATTTTTTTTTAACTTTTAATCCCCAACACCTAGGACACAACAGACCCATACTAGTTGCTCGATAAACATTTATTACTTATGCATGGTTAAAGAACTGGGAAGGATACCACGTTAACAAAGAACAGTGGGAGATACTCTGGTCTTCTTATAGTGGGAAATTGTCAATGTTCCCTTTTTCCCCCCAGGAAATCACCTAAATGCAACAAAGAAAACAAGAAAAAAACCCCACAAACTCTACTTTTGGGAAATGGAATCATAAAATATGAGGCTTTTGTGTTCAGTATATTTTCCCTAGCATGATATTTTCAAGGTTTATCCAAGTTGTAGCAGGTATCAGTGCTTCAATTCATTTTATATGGCTGAATAATATTCCATTATATGGATATACCACATTTATTTACCCATTCATCAACTGATGGACTTTGGGCTGTTCCACTTTTGGCTATTAAGAATAATCACCATATGTTTTCAGTTCTCTAGGGCAGAAGGAAAACTGATACTACAAATGGAAATTCTGAAATATATGGTAGTATGTTTAACTTTGAGGAACTGTCAAACTTCTTTCCATAGCAAGTGTACCACTGTACATTCCCCTAACGGAAATGCAACTTCTCCACATCCTCACCAATACTTATTACTTTATGTTTTTGTTTGTTTTGTTTTGGTTATAGCTATCCTAATGAGTGTGAAGTAGTGTCTCATTGTGGTTTGAATTTGCATTTCCCTAATGACTAATGATGTTGAGCATCTTTTCATGTGCTTGCCCACACAACCACATTTGAAGAAATGTTTATTCAAGTCCTTTGCTCATTTTAAAATGGGGTTGTTTATCATTTATTGCTAAGTTGTAAGAGTTCTTTATATATTCTGGATACTAGATCCTTATTAGGTATATGAGTGGCAAAAATTTTCTACTAGTCCCTCGGTGGCTTTTTTACTTTTTTGATGGTGTCCTTTGATATACAACTTTTTAATTTTGATAAAGTCCAATTTATCTATTTTTTTGTTTGTTATTAGTTATTTTAGTGTCATATTTAAAAAACAGCTGCCTAACTCAAGGTTATGAAAATATACACCTATGTTTTTATAGTTTTAGTTCTTACATTTAAGTCTTAGATCCATTTTGAATTAATTTTTGTATATGGTATGAGTTTAAGGTCCAAATTCATTCTTTGCACATGGATATTCAGTTGTCCCAGCACCATTTGGTGAAAAGACAACTTTTTCTCCATTGAATGGTTTTGGCGCCCTTTTCAAAAACCTACTGACCACAGATTATGGGCTGAATTCTGGAATTTTAATTTAATTCTGTTGGTTTACATGTCTATCCTTGTGCTAGTAGCATACTATTTTGATTACTGGAGCTTTGTAGCAAATTCCTAAATCAGGACATATGAATCGTCTAATTTTGTACTTCCTTTTCAAAACTGTTTTGGCTACTAGGGGTCCCCTTGCAACTCCATACAGATTTTAGGATCAGCTTCTCTATTTCTACACAAAGAAAAAGGATGTTATAATTTTGATAGCTACTGCACTGACTCTCAGATCAATTCCAGGAATACTGCCCTCTTAAATGCCACTTAATGCCCCTTAATATTAAGTGTTTCAATCCATGAGTAAGGATATCTTTCTAAGTACTTACGCCTTTAATTTCTTTCAACAATGTAGCATCAGTTTTTAAGTTTAAATTAATTAAAATTAAATTTAATTTAAATTAAAAATTCAGTTCCTCAGTCACACAAGTCACATTTTAAGTACTGAATAGCCACATGTGGCTAGTGACTACTGCATTGGCTAGCACCAACTAAAGAAATAGGTATTTGTGGACGTTATGGTTATGATAATTGATGCTATAAATAAGCATGAATGGGTTATAATCATCCATTAAGAGAAAAAAAACTATATCACAAACAAAATCCAATTGTATAGTGTATATATAAAACACATCTAAAACCAAGTGATTCATCTATAATTTCTTTTAGAGTTTTGATGTAAACAATTCAGCAAGAGTCAATCTTGCTGACTGAAACAAGACTACATAAAGATACACTACGTAAATATAAATAAGAAGACTGAGATTACATTATTGGTATCAGAAGCAGTTACCTTTGGATTACAAAGCCCTGTATGATAGTAATAAAGGCAGATGATAATTTTAAGTCTGTTTACCAAGTAACAAAGCATCAGCACTCATAAGGCAAAAACTGTAAGAAAGATACTGAAAAACATTAGCAGCTGGAGACTGCCATTCACCTTGGCAATGATAGAGCACGTGGACAAAAATTGAGGGTAACAGATGATATAAACCACATAATTAACATGACAGGTCTACAAGAAAATAGGGCACACATTTTATTTTTATAATCTAATATAACATTCACAAAAATTAAACATATAAGACTACAAAAACTACATTAAGTTAAAAACTTCTGGTCATCAAAAGACACCATAAGAGAGTGAAAAGGCAAGCTACACCCTAGGAGAAGACATCTGCAACATATATTACAAAGAGTTCATATCCGAGTTCATATCCCATCTACTTAAAGAACTTCTACAAACCAGTAAGAAAAAGACGTACAAGCCAGTACAAAAGTGAGCAAAGATTTAGATAGACAATTCACAAAAGAAGAAATCCAAATAGTCAATAAAAATATGTAAATATGCTCAATCTCATTAATAATCAGGAAAATGCAAATCTACAGTGAGATTCTATCCATTACACCTGTGCTTATTTATGAGGATCAGAAGCAAAGAGAGTATAAATTGTTATAACTCCTCTGGAAAACAGTTTGACATCATCTACTGGAGTTGAAGACAGACATAACTTTTGATCTAGCAATTATACTCTTTAAAAATACTCATGCAATGTGCACAAGGAAATATATGGGAAAATTCATAGCGGCATTATACATTCTAGCTCTAGACTGAAACTTTCCTATATATCAATTAACAGTAAAATGGATAATTGTTATATAATGAAATATAATGTTATGAAAATGAATGACTTATAGCTACATACAGCACAAATGAATCTTATGAATACAATACTGTGCAAAAGATACTCTCTATTATTCTATTCATATGAAGAAAAAAACAAGCATAAACTATAGTATGTAGGAGATAAGGTAAATTCTTAAAGGTAAATTAAAAAGAAAAGCAATTAAATGATTACTAAAAATGTGTGATTACAGTGAATTCCCCAGTCTGTGACTGCGAAGGGATAAAAGCAAGCCTTTTACAATGAGGACAATGTTTTCTTCACCTAGACCTGCAGTGGTGATTATTCAGTATATACTTCATAATAATTTGTTATGCTATACATTTTATGTTTTATATACCTTTCTTTGTGAGTTATATTTTACAATAAGTTAGAAAAATCTAAACAGGGCATCCAGCTACATTTTTGACAAAGCTCAGTGTCATGGTTTAGGGATTGAAGGTGAGGCCAGGGGGAGGGTGGGACCCTATATAACTACCATGATTTCTTGAACTGTGCATATCTCAAGCAACATATATACTATATTTCATCAATTCCAGGACAATATCAAGTAAAAAATGCATGATTATTTTATAAACCACCAAGAAAGAAAAATAATGCTGACAAACTGGCACACCATCAATTGTCAGAAATGTTAAAATGTGAAACAAATAAGTACATCCTAAAATTTATGAAATACAGCATATAGAGAGTAACTATTATACTTATCACTTATTCAAACTACTTTTCAAAGGAATATTAGATGCTGCTGTGATACGAATTTATTTAAAGGCATTAGGGAAGAGGTTTTGCATATGAAATTTTTTTTCTGTTTTAAGGGAGTATGTGTAAGTAAAATAAGCTATAACCTACCAATCTGCTTTAAGTGTAGTCTAAAGGCCTACAATAATCTAAATGAATTTAGGTGCCTTTTATCATTGAAACTATATAGGAATATTTTTCTATATTAGGCATGGAGGAAATATTGATAAGGTAATAAAAAACTGACATCAGCTTTATAGATAATTATTCATTTTGATTCATAAAAATCCAATTATGTTCTACCCTTTTTTGGCCTTTTATACAATATTAAATTTATATAAATAAAAAAGATCTTAAGAGAAATTTCTATGAATTAAAAAAAAGTCGAAAGGATGGTATATAAACGACATGGCTAATAAGGTAAGTTTATGCCAAGTCATGGAGGGTTTATATGTTTTGCTAAGACTTAATTCTTTTATTCCATGGACAATGAAAAATTGCTAGTCTTAAAGGTATCTCTTACTCTAAAAGACATAGAAATCTTGCAAATATTTGTAGTAGAAAAATGATACTTCAGAATTTCAGGAACCTTCCAATATTTTAAAGAGCAAAATATTTTAAAAACTTCTATTGACACAATGAAGGAGATATAATTGA
This sequence comes from Indri indri, assembly GCA_004363605.1. Taxonomy (NCBI): domain Eukaryota; kingdom Metazoa; phylum Chordata; class Mammalia; order Primates; family Indriidae; genus Indri; species Indri indri. The sequence continues at coordinate 13,908 of RJWJ010025777.1, read as the reverse complement.
TACAAAAGGAAAAATGTTTGATTTTAATAAAAATCTATAATGCTTTACTATTTATCATTATTAAATAGAGGAAAGGAACCTTACTCAACTTCCTTACTTATGTTTAATAATGAAACATTTATTTTTAATGAAGATATACAAAGAAGAAAAAATGGACTGTGGTATCTCCAGCCTTGTTGAAATTTCTAAATCTCCTTCAGAAAAATACTTTTAATTCTCTAAATAAGCATTGCAAAATCTAGAGACATTGATTCATTTAATTCTCAAAACATATTTACTGCATTGTCTATTACATGCTAAGTACTATTCTAGGCACTGAAGATGTAACAGTGAATCAAGACAAAAATCCTTGCCTTTTTGGAGTTTACATTCTATTGGGAGGAGACAAATAATACACTCCATGTTAGACAGCAATGATCACTAGGGAGAAAATTTAAAAAGGAAGCGACATAGGTTATATGGGGATGATATTTCAGGTAGGAAGTTCAGTGACAGCTTCATTATTAGGGTGGTATTAAGAAAAGTTTTAGAGAAGATGAGGAAATTAGTCATGTAAATATCCGAGAGACTGCTTTCCTAGTAGAGAGAATACAAAGGACAAAGGCCCTAATGCACAAGTGTGCCTGATAACGCTCAAGGAGTAACAGGGTGCCCAGTGTTACCGGAGCACAGTAAGAGGGTGAGTAGTAGCAGATATGGTCAAGAGAGTAGTGGAGGCCAGATCAACAACTAAAGAATTTGTTTTTTACTTTGGGCTAAACAGGGAAATGCCACTGGAACGTTTTGAGCAGAGGAATGAAATGATTTGACTTACATTTCAAAAGGATCACTCTGGCTGCTCTATGTAGAACTATAGGATTCAGGTACAGGCATGGAGACTAGTGTAAATCTCTAGGTTTAAATTAAGGTGGAGTTGCCAAAGGATTTGCTGATGGATCCTATGTGGGTTACAGCAGAGAGAATTTAAGGATGACTCCAAAGTTTTCAGCATAAGCAACCATAACAACAGAACTACTATTCTTGGAATGGGAAAGACTAAAGGAAGAAAAGTTTGTGGGGGGAAACCAGAAGAGCTCTGAAGAGAGCAGTCACACACATCATTGCCAAATTCAGTGGTCAGTCTCCTTGTCTCACTTGGACTTGGCAATGAGATAGCACTGCTGACTTTGGCTAGAGCAGTTGCAGGGGTGGGATTACTTTTTTTCTACCTTTCTGTATATTCCAAATTTTCTATAATGAACATGCATTATGTTCTAAATAAATTAAAAACACTAATTGGTGGGGAGAGACTGCTTCTTAAAATTAGAAATCTAACAGGTTTTTTTTTAAACGTGTCTAATACAGATAGATTTCCATGGAGGCAATTTGATTTTAAATTATTTGTTCTTTATGATAGGTTACTTTAAATCTTTCTAAAAAGAAAAACTCCATTATCAGTAATGCTAACTGGCTTATTAATAGGTTGAATTGGTATTTCCCTTTTCATTTTAATATCCTTTATACCACAAAATGGTAGGGATTGTTCAGTATATTAAGGAGAAAAAGCTATATATTCATGTTTGGATTAGTACATCAAAAAAAAAAAAGGCTGTATAAAAATCTTAGATAAAAAGTGGCTAAGCAGTTGGGGATACAGGGTCTATATTATTAAATTCATCCTGAGGGTACAAGTTGAGAAGGTTCCATTATTACATCTTTCAAAATCACTGTCATAATTATTTCAGCTTCATATGTAAGTAGGAGACAAAAATTACTATTTACATTTATGTTTTAAGTCATTTGCTAAATCACTGAATATAGTCTTTCCACTTACATGTTGATGACCAAACTCCTATCTCCAAAGCACATCTTGCTTTTTAATTTCAGACTTGTATTTTACCCACTCTGCCACAAACTAGTTGTGTGACTATGGGCAAGTTATTTAACCTCTCTGTTTCAATTTTCTCATTTAATAAAGATAGTAGTGGCTATATCACTGGCTTTTGAGGATTAAATGAATTAACGGAAGTAGAGAACTTAGCATAAATACTTTAACAATGTTGATTCTGTCAATCCATGAGCATAGAATATCTTCACATTTTTTTGTGTGTGTCCTCTTCAATTTCTTTCATCAATGTCTTATAGTTTTCATTACAGAGATCTTTTATTTCTTTGGTTAAGTTTATTCCCAGGTATTTTATTTTATGTGTAGCTACTGTAAATGGGATTACTTTCTTGGTTTTTCATTCAGATTGTTTACTGTTGGCATATAGAAATGCTACTGATTTTTGTATGTTGATTTTGTATCCTGCAATTTCACTGAATTTGTTTATCAGTTTCTAATAGTTTTTTTGTGGAGTATTTAGGTTTCTCTAGATATAAGATCATATTGTCTTCTGCAAACAAGGTTAATTTGACTTCTTCCTTTCCGATTTGGATGCCCTTTATTTCTTTCTCTTGTCTGACTGCTCTAATTAGAAATTCTAGTGCTATGTTGAATAACAGTGCTGAAGTGGGCATCCTTGTCTTGTTCCAGACCTTAGAGGAAAGGCTTTCAGTTTTTTCCCATTCAGTATGATACTCTCTGCAGATCTGTCACATATGGCTTTTATCATGTTGAGGTAAGTTCCTTCTATACCCAGTTTTTTGAGAGATTCTTCCATGGTCTAGGTAAGGACTTCTTGAGTAATACCCCAAAAGCACAGGCAACCAAAGCAAAGTTGGACAAATGGGATCATATCAGCTAAAAAGCTTCTACACAGCAAAGGAAACAATCGACAAAGGGAAGAGACAACCCACAGAATGGGAGAAAATATCTGAACTACCCATCTGACAAGGGATTAATAACTAGAATATATAAGGAGCTCCAACAACTCGCTGGGAGAAAATAAAATAATTCAACTAAAAATGGGCAAAGGTGCAAAACAGTGCTACTCTTCTCACTAAATTTTGTTCCGGAAAGGATATTTTTCACAAAATTGTGTTATTTATGCTAACATGTAATGGGATATTGTTTTAAAATAAACTAAAAAACATTTAAAAAAAATGGGCAAAGATCTGAAGACATTTCTCAAAAGAAGACATAAAAATGGCAAACAGGTATATGAAAAATGCTCAACATCATTAGTCATCAGAGAAATGCAAATCAAAACTACAATGAGACATCATCTCACCCAAACAAAAATGGCTTTAATCCAAAAGACAGGCAATAACGAATGCTGGTGAGGATGTAGAGAAATGGGTACTATCGTACAACGTTGGTAGAAATGTATAGTACAACCACTATAGAGAACAGTATGGAGGGTCCTCAAAAAACTGAAAATTCAACTGCCATATGACCCATTTCCCCAAGGAATCCACTTACACAAGTTAGAAATCTCGGTATTGTAACACTCTATTCAATCCCACTGTTGGGTATATATCCAAAGGAGGGGAATTGAGTATATCGATAAGATATCTGCACTCCTATGTTTATTGCAGCACTGTTCACAATAGCAAGTTTTGGAATCAACTTAAGTGTCCATCAATGGATGAATGGATAAAGAAATTGTGGTACATATACACAATGGAATATTATACAGCCACAGAAAAGAATGAAATCCTGCCATTTGCAACATGATGGAACTGGAGAACATTATGTTGGGTGAAATAAGCCAAGCACAGAAAGATAAATCTCACATGTTCTCACTCATATGTGGGAGCTAAATATTAAAAAATTTTGTACACACACACATATCCAAGATATATTTTCTAAGATGGAGGAAATTTTCCTAGGTGCCAGGGATACATAGGTGTAAAGAGTACAGGAGCTTTTATGAACTTGTCAGAAAAAAAAAAAACACAGTCCCTGTCCTGAAGATAATCACCATCTAGTAAGAGACGTCCCTAATATTTCAGAGCTAGGAATGTGAAAATATTTTGGCTGGAAATGCAGATCACTCACACAAAATTAAAATTGATCTCATGCAGACAGAGAGTCTGAATGATGATTACCAGAGTCTGGGAAGGGTAGCAGGAAGTGGGGGCTAAAGTGAGGATGGTTAATGGGCGCAAAAATACAGACAGATAGATAGAATGAACAATATTTGATAGCACAACAAAGTGACTATAATCAATAGTAACTCAGGGAAACTTTAAAATAGCTAAAAGAGTAGAATTGGAATGTACATAACACAAAGAAATGATAAATGCCTGAGGTGACCGATACTCCAATTACCCCAATTTAATGAATTCACATTGTATGCCTGTATCAAAACATCACACATACCTTATAAAGATATGTACTCATAATAATTAAAAATTTAAAAAATAAATAAATATAAAAGTATATGGGAGGATGTACATAGGTTAAAAAAGTAAACTACCTGATATAAGCATTCAATAAATATTACATTATTTTTAACTATTACTAGTCATCTTCACAAAATGTCCTACAATCCAACATATCCTGAACAGTATAATTTTATGCCTGCTCAAAACATCTTCTCACTGCATTTCTTTTCTAGACTTAATGCACTAGAACTATCCCTTTCCCCAAGGAATCCACTTACTCAAGTTAGAAATCTCGGTATCATAACACTCTATTCTTCTTCCTTCATCAGCCAAAATATTTTCACATTCCTAGCTCTGAAACATTAGGGACATCTCTTACTAGATGGTGATTATCTTCAGGACAGGGACTGTGTTTCCCCCGCCCCCCCAAGTTCATAAAAGCTCCTACAGTCTTGACATCTGTATATCCCTGGCACCTAGGAAAATTTCCTCCATCTTAGAAAATGCATCTTGGATATGTGCGTGTGCAAATATTACATATGCACATATTTTATACATATATACGATACCTTACAGCTTTGGTCTCATTATAACATTGTTGAAGTATATGAAGATTATCGTTCTATTCAGGAATTCAATTTTTCAAGCAGACCTCAGAAACATCTATAGATTTCATTTAATTAATTTTCAATGCTGAAGATATTATGGGAAATCCAGATCACTCATACAATACTGGTAATAGAATAAATTGGTACAACTCTTTCATAAGACCCACTTTAATAAGAGTCATCAAATTTTTCATTGAATTTACCTGAATATCTCCCAAAAGTCACAATAGAAACAAAAGGAATATTGATTTGTATAAAGATGTTCATTATTCTTTTCTTTACAATGGAGACAAAATGGAAAAAAGCCTAAATAATAAATTATACTTTTGAAATCATAGTGAACTGTTTCAGAGCTATTAAAGTTATTATTATAATGGCTATAGTAATATAAATAAATTCTTTTGTTATTAAAAAAAAACATATGCTGGGATTACAATTATGTAAAAAGTATGTATTTATAGAAATCCTACAAATGCAACTGGAGTTTGTAATCCTTGATAATTTCTCACACTGAAACAAATGTTTTGTACAAAGTAGTTTTAATCATACGAACACCACACAAGACATTCAACTATAAATTAAGATTTTAAAAACATATTTCAAAATGTCAAATACCTTTGGGTAAACTTCAAATATGGTGTATAGTCTATTACAGCTGGAAAGTTGCCATCCAATCCCTCGCCCTTTAGGCAGAAGCTAAGACAATAGACAAGAAATACTCCACATTAATACATAAAATTTTAAATCAAAGTTAAGTATTATAAACAATCTCTTGCTAGAGACATTTCCTTTATAAAACTGCAGGTCAGTTTTTGCAATTTATCTGTTATAAATAAATACCTAAATAAAAAACATTCTACCTTCAATACCAATGACAAAGCACTGTACAAGTAAATGTACTCTTATATAAATGTATCAAGCATAAGTAAAATTTACTGAGAAATCTGTTCAAATCTTGTCTCTTTATTTGATACTATCTTGGTCTTTATTGGACTTTCAAGAGGTCAATAGAGAATTTTCAAAAAAGATTTGTTCTTTACTTGTAGATACAAATTCTGAGATGACACTGAATATCCCCCCAAAAGATCTGAATGATTAGAAAACAAGGGTTTTCCAAACTATCTGAATAGGTGAAAAGGCTTGGCTCTTATTCCTACATAGGATTCTGACATGATTTACTAGAAAAAAACCTCAGTGAAAATAAGCAGCATTATTTTTTAATTCAAGACCTAAAACTAGATTTTCATTCATCTTATTTTAATATTCTTGAATTTTTAAATGATATATTTCAATTAGAATATAATATTTCCTTCATTCTTATGTTTTTCTTATAGACAAATCTTTTATCTTTAATATAATGTAAAATCTGGGCTCCAGTAAAGAGATAAAAAAAGATGTTTCCATAAATCTAAAAGGAACTTACATTGTCCATTTTTAGCACTTGTTATCTTAGTGTGGAACCAATTCATCTTGATAATAAAAGCAAATATTAACAAATATTATTTGATAATCTAGATACATAAGAATAATAAGAAACCCAAGATATTCTATCAGGATCTTCTTTATCCTATCACATGAGATAATGAGAATCTTTTTGGTTTTGAATCTATTTTTAGTCACTTACTTCTCATTTTAAAATAGTAGCTGAAAACTACTAAGAGATAAGATGCATAACCTTCCTTTAGTGGAGGTGGAGGGGATGTAGTTTAAGCTTTCCTTTTAGCCAAGCTAGAGAGCAAGCCTGTTAGTTACTTAAGTTTGAGAGTCTCTTTTCTGAAAGCAAATCAGTTTAGAAAACAAACTGATGTTATTTGAAAGGGAATGACATGAATCAATATCAATATCCAACTGTGAGCTTTACTTAGAAAACTGAAAGAAAAAAATCATAAGTAGAAACTATTATAAGGTAGAATGTTTAAAAACTGAATACATTTGGTTATATTAAGTACCTGAAATCAATGGCATTGAGTCCTAGCAGCATGCCAGCAAGCATATTTGCTTCCTCACCCAAGACAATTGCTCCATCTTCATAAAATCTCCTAAAAAATAAAATGGATGAATATGTAAATATTTGAAACAAAGTGAAGTTTATTTCAGATAAATCATTTACAGCCCAAACTATTAGAGGAAGGGCTAAATTTGATTTAATTTATATTAAAAAACCATACTTTGATCACTAAAGCTTTGAAAATTTTTAGACCAAAAAAAAAAACGCCACACAAAAAAAATCAAAGAAACAAAAACCTGCCACTATAACAAAAAGCATTCTAAGTGTTTTTTCCCCTTTTAAAAATAATCCTCAAAGTTACTATTTCAATGGGTCTAGCCTGCTCAGCATTTTTCCCTAATAGTGAAGCACCATAAATTAAAGCGAAAGGAGGAAAATTCAGTCATTTATACTCGTGTATTTTCAAAACTAAGTAGACTCAAACTGTATACATAAAACAAAAAGAATTTCTGTTCTTCTGTAATTCCAAGGGTTATTGACTAAAATAAGAATTTGGAAGGTGTGATCATTAGTAATTTATGCTAACCTTAATCCTGCAATCCTAACAGAGCAGATGGCTGCATATGAAAAAAAAAGTATTCATTATCTCTTTGACAAAAATGTGAATATGAATCTTATCTCTGCTAACCCTGCAAAGCCTTCTGTTTTGGTTATTATTAGTTTTTAAAATACTTTTGAAAAAATATAATATGACCTTAAGGTATTTTTCCAAAAAAGAATGTAAGATCATTTAATTTACTTCTTTTTAAAAAAGTACTACGTAAAAACTAGTAAATGTCAGTAACCAGGGATCATTACACTGTTACATCTATTTATATTACATATAGACAATGAATACCACTCTATACCACCTCACTAAGATGAAAACATTTTAGTATATGAAACATCTTGCTCTTTTCAGTATTCCTGCATTAATAAAGGCTGTAAAAAGATTCTAATATGCTCATTATCCTAGCATCAATTGTGAACAGTTGTTTACAGTTTACCAAGTACTTTTACAAACATGTCATTTGGTACATGTGAAAAAACCTCATGAATTAAATGCAGAAGGAATCATCATTAGTGTCAAATTTACCATCAAGGAAAGTAAGACATTAAAACAATTTGCCCAGTTCACATAGATGAGGTGCTCAGGAAGGCAACCCAATTCTTCCTCCTTTAAATTCTATATATTTTCTATTAGACCACATCACTTTTTATAAAACCAAAATATTTTAAGAGAACTTAACCTATGCTATGGTGCATAATGAATTTTAAATGAATAGAAAGTATAAAAAGGAAAATAATAGACAACTATTTACTCTCTGACAGACACAGGGCTGTAAACAAATACGGTGGGAAGACTAGCTTGGAATAAGTGTTTTCTGTGTCCTTGGACTTACAGGAATTGCTTTTATTGATTTACATAAAAGGAAAAAGACTAAAACTTCCAGCCTAACAAAGATTAATAAAACAAATGGAAGGATTTTTTTACATAGTCTATTGAGGTGTTCCATAGAAAGATAAAGATATTCAGACAAATATAGATACAGACATAGATATAGATATCAGAGATTTTTGTCCTTGCCTCAATGGCTAAGTTGACTGTTGGCAGAATATATTATTGACTCTTAGAAAAACTATGCTTCCAGTGGTTTCAGATGACCAAATTTTATGTAACATATGCTTTAGAAAATAATTCTAAAAAAATTTCCCAATGTTTTATACTGGAAATCACCCATTACTCCTAGTAGTTCTCATATAAGAAAAGGTCTACTGTTATAGACCTTTTATTATTGTTATGACTTTTTTTATTCCCCATCTTGATCCCACCATTGTTTAAAATTACATTCTAAGAATCAGATCAAAACTATTCTTGCTTGCTAATGTAAACATTGTATTTTTAAGATAAGTAAAATGCTTGATATATGTAAAATCAATAATTACACTCAACCATATCTCAAGCATAACACTGCACAGACCTGACTTATAACAGCAACAGAGGGAAGGGGAGAACAAATGGAAGAAGGACTAGTTAAGAGGATTGTTCATTACATGCTGAACTTTTTCATTCTTATAAGGATGTTATTTTAAATACTTTTCTAGTCACTAATATTTTTCTAGTCAACATATAAATAATTAGAAAGAATATATTTAATAACAATGGGAAGTTTTTCTTCCATATCATACTAACATTAAATAGTTACTTGTAATTTTTCCTTGTTTCTAAAATACAAAACTACATTTAAAAATATAGTCTAATATATAAATCTTTAAATGGAAGTTTCATATATATATTTTATCTTGGTAGTTTCAATATTTATAATAAGTTCTTGAAATTCAGTAGTACACTGTTTTGGTTAGATTCTTCTCATAAAAATATTAATATTTTCTTTAGAACAAAAAATATTTTTTGGCTGGGTGCAGTGGCTCACGCCTGTAATCCTAGCACTCCGGGAGGCCAAGGAGGGAGGATCGATTGCTTAGGAGTTCCAGACCAATCTGGGCAAGAGGGACCCCCTCTCTACTAAAAATAGAAAAATTAGCCAGGTGTCGTGGTGTGTGCCTATAGTCCCAGCTACTCCAGAGGGTCAGGTGGGAGGATCACTTGAGCTCAGGAGTTTGAGGTTGCTGTGAGCTATGATGACGCCACTGCACTCTAGCCCAGGCAACAGAGTGAGACTCTGTCTCAAAAAAAAGAAAAATTTTAACAAAAGAAAGGGAATTTATTTACTGTATAACTTACTATTATTGGATTAGTCATCTTATGCTTTACTCTTGGCTTATTTATTATATAACCTTGGTTTTATATAAATATATAAGCAAACTTTCATTATATGATTTAATTCTAATTGAAATATATCCCTATAATGCTACCTTAGTGTTCATTCTGTAAGACTATTTTAAAGCCTTTTGGCAATTCAATAACAAATATCCTTTGGATGAGATCCAAGGTGAACCAATATAAATTATGTTGATACAACATAATATCATGCTTCAAATTTCCCTTTTATTGGGAGTCAGAAGTTATTCTATACACTGAAAGTGCAATATTAAAATATGAAAAAGCTTATCTTATAAGCCAAATAAATGTCATTATTGACATTCTTGTTCTCCTCCTCAACTTAACCTAACAAACTATTATATAAGGAGGGGATAAAAAAATTCCCTCTCATGACATGTAAAACAAATTATAGCATTATAAATAGATGTTATATTCAAAGTTAAACTGAATCAAAATGAAAAAATGACTAAAAAGTCAATCTCCAAAAGTCTTGATAAGAATGTGAAAGTTTATTATCAACAAATATATAATAAATTCATACTACATGACGAGTACTTAGGTACTATAGTTACAATGGTGAACAAGCTAGACATGGTCCCTCTCTATGGAGCATATAGTCTAAGGAAATAGGTAACAAACAAAAGAAAAAGGTATTTATAGATGATGATAAATAGTATACAGTAAATAAACAGCTTGTTGAGGTAAAGAAAAACTGAAGGAGAACCCAACTTTGTAGAGAGTCATTCATTATCTGAGACCTTAGCCTACAGAAGTCTGATCACACAAGGCTTTGTAGGCCATATGACATTAACGATAATAGTGAACATTTATTGAGTGTCAGGCAGTTATACTGCTTTACATGAATTATCTTCTTTAACTTTGCTACCACCTATTACTTAACTTGCCCAAGATTTCACGGCTACAGAGTAGTGAAACCAGAGTTTGACTCCAGGAAATATGATTGAGGACTCTTATCACTAATATAATGAGAAAGAGTTTCAATATTTTAAGTGGGAATTACACAATCTCTTTTACTTTTAAGATCCGCTGAAAGCAAGGTAGCCACTGGAAGGGGCAAACTGGAAGCTCAGTCAGGAAGCCAACAGGTGAGTGCAGACGAGAGAGAAGAGAGATCTAGAGCACTGTGACGGTCACGGAGATGAAGGTGAATGACTAGATTCAAAATACATTCTGAAGGTAGGATCAATGAGACTTGCTAATGGATTGACCCTGACTTGATCAACCATATAGGTAAGCAGTGACACAATTTGCTAAGAAAGGGTGAACAGGGTTTCAGGGGGAAAAATCATTATATCTGAACTACCTACCTAGCTGGAAATTTGAATGTAGTATCATAATCACACAGATGGTATTTAAAGCCAGGGGATGGATGAAATTCTAGGAAGAGAGAGTAGATAGAAATATGAACAGAGAAAGAAGAGATGACAAAGCAGGTCTGAGTCCAGAGAATACTGACAGAAGCTATGAATTGGAAAAGAAGACAGAAAAAGTGACTGAGAAAGAGCGATTACAGAGATAGAAGGAGAAGCCAGGAAATGTTGTGTAATTTAAAGGCAATGAGGATTGTCAAGAAAAAGGAAGTAGTCAATTGGTACTAGAAGTGGGAGATGGAGTACAATGTGGACAGAGAAATGTCCGTTACATTGAGTAGCTTGTAGAGTACTGCTATTCTTTTAAAATTGTCCTTGGTGGAGTGGTGAGGAGCGGCAGCTAGACAAGGGTGGATAAGAGTGACTCAAAGGTAAGGAAATTATGATACTTTGTATAAGCACTTTTGAGAAGTTTGGTGATGAAGAAGAACAGGGAAATTAGCACTAGTAGAGGGGAATATATAGGTTCAATAGAAATTTTTTTTTTCTTTTTAAGGTAGTAGATACCAGAATATATTCTATATGGGTGAGACTGATCCAGCAATAGGAAAAAGACCGTTAATGAGGCAACAGAAAGGTGGTAATTAAAGAAGGAGGATAGAATCCAGAAGAATGTGGCCTCTGACAGGAGGAGAGACATTCCATCACAATTAAAAAAAAAAAGAGAGAGAACATGGTTAAGGTGTGTTTGGGGTTAGGAATAACAGCATTCATTTATGATAGGTTCAATTTCCCAACTGAAGTATAAGCAAGAGAACTGGTTGAGAATAAGGGTATTAGAGGAGGCTACAGGGAGGCTTGCAGAGAAAGGTTACGGTATTATTATGAGGAGTGGTAAAGCAGGACTACTACAGAAATCTAGTGCGATTGCTGGCAATGCTTAATGCTAACTGATGTTTATAATCTTGAATCTGAAGATTATTGTAGATTTGCATCTCATACAACATCACAAATTTATTTTTTAAATAATTTTAAAAATTAGTTTAAACCTGTGACATCACAATATTATTTCACTACATCATGCTCTTTTGGTATTATGTTCTATAATCAACCTCTTAATATAAAGTATACCAGTTAATGAGTGCTTGACTTTGTACAAGGAACTAGCCAAATACTTTGTCTAATTTAATGAATTAGCTAATCTAACCCTTATTTACTCCATGACATGGGTATCATAATTATTGTCATTTTATATATGAAACATCTGAAGCTTAGAGAGGATAAATAACGTGTTAGGATTCACGAAGCTGGTAGAGAACTGAGCTAGGATTTAAACCCAGGTCTGTCTGACCCCAAAGCCAGTGGTCTATGCCACTAGGCATTCTCGCATTTCAATTTGGCAAAGTATATAGGACCTTTAGAATTCCATAAAAATTTACCCATTTTGGGGTATAGTAAAATCGATATTCTTAAACTTTTGATAGAAATAAGAATAGTTATCATTTCAGAAAACAATTTGGAAATATGAGTAAAGAACTTATTATTAAATACATTCATATCATTAATCTCATGATTCTATTCCTAAGACCTATGCCAAGGTAATGATTCTATAGATGAAAAAAAAAAGGATTTGTGTATATTATTTCATACATATTGGAGTATTATTAATCATAGTGTAGAACCATATAGGCAAATAAATAAACGACTCAAAAAAGGTGATAAAGTATATTATGAGACAACATAAAATATAATATACATAAAGTATATTATGGGACAACATAAAATATATATATAACGTATAGCCACATTGAAAATGTTTATGAAAGTATTAAAGTGTTAGGCGAATGCTTAATATTAATATTACAATGCAGAGTTAAAAAGCAGGATGTATAATAGAAGAAAGCACAATGCAATCATTGTTTTATGAATGTACCCAGAAAAAAAGAATGAAAGAAAATATGTTTAACAATGGCTTTTTGGGCTAATTGAGGGTAATTATTTTCCCCTTTATTTAGATTTTTGGAACTCTGAACAATCAGAGAAATACGGAACTATGTAAAACAAGCTAATATAAGAATCACAAGTATCCCTGAGGGAGAAGAAGAAAAAGAAAAAAGCATGGAAAACGTACTTGAGGAAAACTTCCCTGGTATTGCTAGAAATTCAGACATCCAGATACAAGATGATCATTGAAAACCTCAAAGATTCATAGCAAAAAAGACCTTACCACGGCACATAGTCATCACTTTGGCCAAAGTCAAAGTGAAGGAGAAAATCCCACAAGCTGCAAGATGAAAGCAACAACTAACTTACAAAAGAAAACCCTACAGACTAACAGCAGACTTCTCAGCAGAGACCTTATAAGCCAGAAGGGATCTGAGTCTCATTTTTAGTCTTCTTTTTTATATATACATATTTTTTAAATAAAATAGAGATTTTTTTTTTTTTTTTTTTTTTTTTTTTTTTTTTTTTTTTTTTTTTTGAGACAGAGTCTCACTCTGTTGCCCTGGCTAGAGTGAGTGCTGTGGCGTCAGCCTAGCTCACAGCAACCTCAAACTCCTGGGCTCAAGCAATCCTACTGCCTCAGCCTCCCAAGTAGCTGGGACTACAGGCATGTGCCACCATGCCCGGCTAATTTTTTCTTTCTGTATATTTTTAGCTGTCCAGTTAATTTCTTTCTATTTTTAGTAGAGACGGGGTCTCGCTCTTGCTCAGGCTGGTCTCAAACTCCTGAGCTCAAACAATCCGCCCGCCTCGGCCTCCCAGAGTGCTAGGATTACAGGCGTGAGCCACCACGCCCGGCCCAGAGATCATTTTTTTATGGCTGGGTAGTACTCCATGATATACATATACCACATTTTATTTCTATTTTTAGTAAAGACAGGGCCTCACTCTCACTCAGGCTGGTCTTGAACTCCTAAGCTCAAACAATCTGCCCGCCTCGGC
>RJWJ010025776.1:8788-23665 GCA_004363605.1 Indri indri | reverse complement strand
GTGGTAGGCCTAACAGAAAACCCACCTCTGGCCTTTGGTTTCTAACCCGTGGTCTGTGCTCTGACAGTACTCCCAGATCACAGATGGTCTCAGATACCAACTTCTCCTCTCCCACCATGGAGGCCATAGTCTACACTGCCCTTCCAGCCACACATGGCCCCGGTAGGAAGGAGCTCAAAGGCCCAGCACTGCCTCCCCCGACCCCTCCTCCCGGCTGCCACTACAACTCCCTCTGTAGCCGCTCTCGCTCTCGAGGACGCTGCCCACTGTGATGGGAGTTCACAGCCCCTAGGGAAGCTCAGAGACAGAGACCGTGCTCACCTTCAAAAAGATCTTGGTCCTGCCGATCTGCCAATCATCGTGGGCGCCCAGCACAGCCTCAGCAATGCGCTGGCACGTCCCTTGAAGGTCACCCTGCGGTGAGGGGGCACCAGAGAATGGGCATCCTTGCCAGTAGGAAGACCCCGGAGTGTCCCTCCAGAGGCTGGGAGGCGGGGCTTTTGCCCCAGGTCTGCCCCTGCCTTGCCTTGTGACCCCAGCTGGGTCCTGCCTTCCCTGGACCTCGGTTTTCTCCTTGGCTCAGCCAAATGTTGTGATTGCAAATCCCTCTCCCACGACTGACATCCGGGACCCACTTGGCAGCCCTGGCCTTGCTCATTACACCACTGTGTGTGAAGTCCACAGAAGCCGAGTGTGGTAATCCCCGCCCTCGGATGCGTTCCACTGCCTGCCCCCCGATCTTTCAGGCCGTACCTGAGAGGCTGAGCAGATGTCATGCCCAGCCTACTGTCCCGATGAGAAAACCGGGGCCCGACCCTCCCACACGTGCACCCATTCCCGTACCTGCTTGTAGGCCGGCTTCACGCCGGGCAGCAGCACACGGTACCGCTCCACGAACTCCACGAAGCTGTAGCGGATGGGGTAGCCGGCTCGGCGGATCCGGATGGTCTCCATCATCCCCGAGTACCGCAGCTGGCGCACGCACAGGTGCCGGTCAAACAGCTGCAGGCACAGAGCCAAGGGCCTCAGGGCTGAGGCTCCCACTGGGAAGCAGCCCTGCTCTGCCTCTGACCGGCCCAAAGCCCAGAGAGGCCAAGGCCACAGGGCACGTGAGGAGCGGCTGGGACAGGTACCCGACCTGCAGTCAGACCACCCAGCCGCAGGAGCGAGAATGTTCCCCGTGGTGGAGCCGTGCTTTGGGAGCACAGGAGACACGGGTTAGTTCCCTTTGGGACACCCAGAGGGGGACTTCACAGAGGAGTCACCTGGCAGGATGGGGAGCATCCCAAGGTTGGACAGTGAGCATGACAAAGGTGTGGACGTTTGAAAGCACGGGACCTGCGGGGGACTCGAGGGGACTGAGGCGGCCAGTCCAGGCCACAGCTGTGGCTGTGCAGGTGGTGAGTGCTTTGCTCGGCCCCAGGCAGCGCCCTTCACGTGTGGTGCGGCCGTCGTCATAGCTTTGTAGCTATTCAGACAACTCCCTGGCTGCCTTAAGGAAGGGGCACGTTTTTCTAATTCACATAAAGTTGATTTTTGTGATGGCTGCGGGGCAGAGTCGGCCCCCAGGTTCGTGGTGGGGCTGGAGAGAAAGCACAAAGCAGGTGCCAGGCTGTGGGGGCCTCGTCCCGTGGGTGATGGAGCCAGAGAAGGTCTGGAGCAGGGAGAGGCCGAGTTAGGTTTTCATCTGAGAATGATGTCACTGCAGTGTGTGCGGGTGGAGGGGGCAAGACAGGAGGCAGGGGACGTGGGAGACCCTGGGGGAGGCCGCTGCCAAGGTCCAGTCCACAGATGCTGAGGTCCGGGCTGGAGAAGGGTCCCCGAGGCACCTCAGAGCCGGGGAGACGGTGCCCAGCTGCCCTCACCTCAGTCTCCCTGGACCCCCTGTGCCAGAGGAAGAGGCTACTGGAGCCCCAGAACTGAGGACAGGCCTCGCCCACTCGGGAATGTTTTCCAGGCAGGGGACAGCGGGTGGGGATAGCGCTTGCGGACGGTCGGCTTCCGCAGCCTGTTTCCTCTCCCTCCGGGCCACTTTCCCTGGCCTTCCTTCCCTCCCAGACCCTGCGGCCCCAGCTTCCCCCGGGCCTCCCCCCAGGCCTCTGGGTAAACAACCCTCCCAGAGGCTGTGCCGTGGAAGGAGAGGGGTCGCGTGGGGCAGCCAGCGCCCCAAGCCCCTTACCCTCCCTGAGCCCCCAGTCCCGCATCTCTAACCCGGGCCCACAACAGTCCCTTCCTCACAGACCGTCTGGGAAGCGCGAACCAGGCTGCAACAGACGATCCAGCCTGTGCCCGGCACACAGAAAGGGCCCAAGTGTCATTCAGCAAAGCCAGAAATGAGGACATTCCCAACCATTCAGAGGTGGGGGGAGGCTTCCAGGAGGAGGTGGCGGTTGAGCTGGGCTGAAGGAGAGGGGCCTTTCAAAGGAGCGGCCCCACCAAGAACCAGCTGCCATTTACTGAGCACTTCCTAGGGGCCAGGCAGTCTGAGTGCGTTATTGCATGGAACAGACCAGGGGTGAGCGGTCCCATTTCCATCTATGAGGAAACTGAGGCATAAGAGAAGTAAGATACTTGACTACAGCCGCCCAGTTTGTAAGTGGTAGAGCCAGGATTTGAACCTGCCATGAGCCACCGCAGAGTCTAGACTCTTTCTAGTGCACCTGCCGCTTCCGGTAAATCAGGACCTTGTTTTATAAGCCCCCAGGTGCCCCACAGTTCCCCAAAGAGGGCAGTGTCAAGACGTCCGCCCCACCCTATCCCACTCTGACCCAGCCCCTTGGTTGCTCCCAGCCCCCCCACCGCCCCTGCCAGGGCCGCTCACCATGGGCTTCTTGAATTCGTTGGGCTTGATGCAGCGCACGAAGAAGGGCTGGCAGGCGCCCAGCGTGCGCATAAGCAGCTCCAGCGACCGCTTGAACTGGCTGCTGAGTGTGGGCGAGCGCTTCCTGGTCTCCGCGCCCTGCAGGACGGACAGACGGCAGCGGTGGGAGGGGCTGCGCCTGCCCCGGAGGGAAGCAGGAGGGGAGGTCAGCGGCGCCAGGGGCCTGAGGGGCTGGATGGGACCTTGGGTTCTCCTGCAACCCCCCTGGTCTGGGCTGCAGACTGGACCCCAGACCTCCCTGTAGAAATGAGTAGTCAGACTTGGTCACTTCAGGATGCTGAAGTATCCTGAAGCGACAGGGGTTAGACAAACCTAAATTCAAACCCTGGCCTACTACTTAGCTGTGTGACCTTGGACAGGTCCCTAAATGGTGCTAAGCCTCAGTTTCCTAAATAGGAACAATGCCCTAATGCCTTCTGTCCACCTGACAGGGCTGTCATGAGGGTCAGAGGTCAGGGTATGTTTCCATACACAGCAACCTGGAAAGGCGGCTGCCTGCCCCCTGGGAACGAGTGGAGAAGTGGGGGTGGGGGGTGGCGGCAGGGAGCTGCCTGTGACCTCTCCCCTCTTTGCGGATTAGCCGGGCAGCAGCAGGCTGGGGGTGGGGCAGGGCAGACCTGGCTAATCCTTCTAAGAAGGCGCACGGCTGGCTTCCCCCAGCGCCCCGTGGCCCCAAGGCCCCCAGAGTTCTGTGCCCCACCAGCCACTACTTGAGAGATCCAGTCAGCCAGTGATCCCTCTGCCTGTTAGGCTCCCCTCTCAGAATACTGGGAAATGAGGTAAAAGGGGGTGCTGGGGGCAGCCTAAGCCACAAACAGGAGGCAAAACAGCTCAACTGAGAGAGAGAAAATGGACGTAGAGCCCAGGTTCCACTCCAAAGCATCCTGATGGTGTTGTTTTCCTGGCAATTCTCATTTGGTTAAGAATTTCTTATTTCATTTCATTTGATTTCATTTGATTAATATTGTAAGATTTTAAATTTTAGAGTCATAATTTCATCTGCTATCCTATAGCATCAAAAATCAGGGGTGCAGACACAGATGTGTAAGGTATTGTGGGGCAAAGTTGTTGAACCCACACTGAATTTAGACAATATGCCACGAGACTATAATGAACATGCTAAGAAAGAACAAATGCTTGCTACTCTGAAATTTCCAGCGTTTTCCATTTTAGTTTTATTTGGAATATAAGATTCCAAATAAATCTTTATTTTTTAATTTTTATTTTTTTTTTGAGACAGAGTCTCACTCTGTTGCCTGGGCTGGAGTGCGGTGGTGTCAGCCTAGCTCACAGCAACCTCCCACTCCTGGGCTCGAGTGATCCTCCTGCCTCGGCCTCCCGGGTAGCTGGGACTACAGGCACGCACCACCATGCCCGGCTAATTTTTTCTATTTTTAGTTGTTTGGCTAATTTCTTTCTATTTATAGTAGAGACAGGGTCTCGCTCTTGCTCAGGCTGGTCTCGAACTCCTGAGCTCAAGCAATCCTCCCGCGTCGGCCTCCCAGAGTGTTAGGATTACAGGCGTGAGCCACCATGCCCGGCCCCAAATAAATCTTATAAGAATCTAAGATTCTGCCCAGGGAAGCTGGGTAATATTTGCGATGAGGTAGGATGATGGTCAGATCTGTGGCCCCAGGTTGCCCCTGAACCCAATCCAGCAGCAGCACTGGGTGACCCCCACTTGGAGGGGGAGCCGTCCAAGTTGGGCTATACGCAGCCTGCATTAGAGCTCCTTGCCATGAGCACATGCATACACGTGCACACACAGAGCACACACATGCCACAGCATACACAACACACACACACCCTTCTTTGGCTCTAATCATCACAGCAGAACTGCTCCTTCTTGCCTGTATTCCCTGCCAGGCTGCGGCCCCGTGAAGACAGGCCAGGTCTGCCTTGCTTGCTGCGCGGCCTGCGCCTGGCACAAGTAACCATCAGCAACACTCAGATCAGCTGAAGCACTGTCACACTGGTTCCTAGTGTCGTCCACAGGCTCCACCTGCCAACTGATCAGGCCAAAGACCTAGGAAGTGTGCTCAATGCCTCCTTCTCTCACATCTGATACGGCCGCGAATCCTACTGGCTCCATTTTCAAAATACCTGCAGGACCTTCTTACGACTCCCTCCATTGTCTGCCTGGGCCCAGCCACCAGCACCACTCTCCCTGCCTCCTGCTGTGACCTCCAAACTGGCCTCCTGCTGCCATCGCCCAACTCCAACCCGCCCTCCCCCCACTCACAGCACAGTGGCCCAAGTGTGGCTATTGAAACAAATCCGACCGCGGTCTCTTCCCTGCTCAAAATCCCACCCTCCGACGACCCCCTAGTTCCCTCCACGTGAAAGCCAGGTCCTTGCAAGGACTCACGATGCCCCAGGATCTGCTCTGAGGGCCCCCTGCTCTTCCACCACCTGTTCACTCCCCTCCAGCTGCTCCAGCCTCCTTGCTCCGCCTAGGAAAAGCACCTCAGTGCTTTGGCACTGGCTGTCCCCTCTCCCTCCTCCAGAATGAGGCTGGACACTTTCTTCCTCACTTCCTCGCCAACTTCTCAGCAAGGCCTTTCCTGACCCCTGCTGGGAATCACCACATGCTTCCTCCTCTTTCCCCATCCCAGGTCACCATCTGATGTGCCCTAGGTTTTGTTTAGTTACTGGCTTATTAACTCTTCCCCTCCTTCTGCTAGAATGTAAGTTCCACGAGGACAAGATTTTTTTCTGTTTTGTTCACTACTGCGTCCCCAGGACCTAGGACAATGTCTGGCCGATAATGGGCACTCAATAAACGTTTGTAGACTGAATGAATGCATGGCAGCCATGGAGCTGCGAAGTCTGCTCTCACATCCCTGGCCACCTGGATTTCTGGTTTGGTTTTATTTCACTGAGGAAAAGCAAAAGTTTTATTTCAGGGAAAAGCTGTCCCTCCTGACACCCACGTAAAGAATGAACAGGTGTCCTATGGACTCAGGGCCCCAGGACATGTGGCTGGGGTTGGACATTCATCAGGGGCTCTCAATGCCCTGGAAGAACTGCCTTCATCGCCACTCGGCTGGTCCCTTCACCAGCAATGGCTTGGGGGAGGCAGATGCAAGAGTCAAAGGATGAAAATTCAGCGCTTGGGGAACTGTGCAGGCTGGGTGTTCAGATCGCTGGAAGGAGGTGGCATTGGCTTCCATCCTGATGGGAACATTCGATTGGTACATTGTCATGGAATAAACTGTGACTCAATGTTTCACAATTAACTAAGCTAATTTCCATCTTTCTTTAAGAGAATGGCATGTTTCCAGCAGTAACAAAGTATGTTTTTCTTTCCTACGTGCAATGCTTACAGAGCCAGCACAGTATAATAAAAAAAAATTAAATTAAAATGTTTTTTAAGAAGTGGGGACTTGGAAAACTTCACTTTAGCCTTCACTTGTATATGACCCTGGACAAATCCCTGCACCTCCCTTAGACAGACCTCGGTTCAAATCCTTGCTGTATTGCAAGCTGTGTGACATCGAGCAAGCACCCTGACCTCTCTGGGCCCTAGTTTCTCTACCTGTGAATTGGGAGTAACAGTAATCACTCGCAGGGTTGTGGTGGGGAGTGAATGAGGTGATAAACCTAAGTGCTTAGCTGATCTGCTTGGAAGAGGTGCCCAGCAGATGTGATCGATATCAAATTTGTCACTGCTGTATCCTACTTCTCTGCTCCTAAAACTCTCTTAAGAGTGGGCCATTTCTGGAGGCTCCAGCCTCCTGCACATGGACCTTTCCATGATTTCTCAGCAAATGGGTTCTAGTCCCAGGGGTAGGAAACTGAGGACAGGAAACTTCATGAAGAGTCCTCAGATGCCTCCAGGAGCTCTGGAGAGAGAGAATGAGGCAAGGGGTAGGAGGAGAAAGTGGGGTTCAACCAGAGCATGCCCAACACAAACAGGAGTGGGTGGGTCGGGCGAGTGGGGCTGGGAGCTAGAGGAGAAGAAAGAGTGGGGAGGGGAGGGTCCAGAGCTGCACCTGTCTCTCCCCAGGGTTGTAACCCTACAGCATGTGGCCCTCAGATGGGGACTTTCCTGGGTGCTGGAGTCTGGGAGCCCTCTCTCTGCGGGCAGCGCTGCGTGCACCCATCAGCAGCCGAGCCACAGTGCTGGTCTGTGCAGGGGTCGGGGAACCTGAGCCGATCACGGCAGAGGGGAGAGGCCACCGTCCAGACACGTTACCTGCCCCTGACATGCCCAGCACCCTGTTCTGCTGGGACTGTGAATTGTTTCAGAACTGCAAGGCGCTGGGCAGGGGGCATGCCAGACATGCAGGAAGGAAGAGGGACTCAGCATTAGGCCAAAGCGGGAGGATGTCAGTATCCGGCCGAGAGGAAATGGAGGGTTGGGAAGAGAAAAGGGAGGCCGAGGGGCCAGCAGTGCACGCTGTTGCTAAGGTGGACCCAGCACCCTGGGGATGTAGGACACCTTGGGAGCCACGCCCTGAGGGTGGGGCTCGGGATGCACCAGGGATATTGTTCCAGGCCTATGGAGGTCCCAGGAATGGTGACTCCTAGGCCCAGCTCCCCAGCAGAACGCTGTGACTTTGGGGGAGTCACACTGCCTCTCTGAGCCTCAGACCCTCATCTGCAAAATGTAGAAAATACCACCTGAACCCCCTGCTTTGCAAGGTCATCCGAGGATCTGACCAAGGCGTGGATGCAGGAGCACCCGCCAGGGGCTGGTGGGAGCAGGGGTTGGCGCCCCCAAGAGGCTCAACAGGGGGTGGCGGAGGAGGAGGCCTGGGTTTGTGTCCCAGCTCTGCCCCTGGCTCTTGGGCACCCTGGGCGAGTCTTGCCCCTCTTCCAGGACTCAGTTTCCTCTTTTAAGAAACTGAGGTGCTGCAGCACACACGACTCAAAAACCAAAAGCAAGAGTCACTCCGCAAACCACTCCACAGAAAACACACTTCAAAAAAGCAGCCGCGGCCCAGCCCTCATCTCAAGCCTCAGCACCACGAGGGCTGAGGACAAAGCCCAGCCCGCCGCTGTGGCCTCTCCCACCATCCTCGGCCCCAGGCTGGGGTCTTTTACCTTCGCAGCAGCTGCTGACTGGTGCACAGTGCCCGACGAGTAACCACAGAGAAACTACAACAGGAACCACAGCGCAGGGTGAGACGGGGAGCGGAGGGGCAAGGAGAACGTGGCGGGTTGGAAAACAGAGGGCAAAACTTGCCATGGAGAGAGGGAGACCCTCGGGGAGAGGTCTGGGGTCCTGGGAGCTCTGTGGTGGTCCCCAGGGCAGGGGCGGTGCCAGCACCCAGGCGGGTATCGAGGGGGCCGGGGCTGTGCCCTGCCATGCACCCTCCAGGAAGCTATGGGGACGGGGGAAACAGGAAATAAAAAGGCGTACAAGCAGGAGAAAGTCCACCAGACCCCCACCCTAGGGCCCATGGAAAGGCAGAGAGGGGGGAACTTCTCCCACTGTCTGATGGGGTCTGGGGTAGCACGCACACGCCCTCTGTGCCAGCTTCTCTGCCTGCCCACACCCACCCCGAATCCTTGAGGTTGGACGTGCTCCCTTTGCCCGTGCTCCCATTAGCTGCTAGAGACACAGGGAGCGGGTGGACCCCGTGGTAAACTGAGTTCTGATTGGCTCTGCTCCATTGCTTTTCAGGTGATCCTTCTTCTGGGCCTGGTACCCCCGCCACACTCCCCCCCACCAATCAGTACAACAAGAGAACCAGATGGGAGGATCTTGGAGGCCCTTCCTGGAGGCCCAGCGAAGCTCTGTCCCCACCACGTGGCCAGAGGGGCTCGAGCTGAAGCTGTTGGACAAGGGCAAGGCCTAGACCCCGGCCTGGTTTCTGGGGCCCTGCCCACCCAGTAGACACCCCAGCCGGCCCTACCATGGCGACGTCGGCCTGGAAGATCTGCTTGATGAACTTGTTCCTGGAGGAGTGGACCAGCTGGATGATGTCACCGTGCAGGGTGTCCCGGTTCTTCTCCAGGAAGCCTGGGCAGGGGCACAGAGCAGTCATCCCTCACCAGCCCCAGCAGCCCCCCTGAGACTCAGACCCTCCTCAAATCCACACTGTCTGAGCCAGGAGGACCCTGAAAATTCACCTAGTTCAACCACGCCCATTTCACAGTGGGGGACACTAAGGCGTGGAGAGGACAGTGGCTTGCCCAAGATCAGAGAAAGTGAGGGGCCATCTCCCCACTCACACAGCCCCCCTCTTCCAGGCCTGTTCAAGAAGGGCAGGAGGTCTCCGCCTCTGGGAAAGGCCATGCCTCCTTCCTGGAACCTCCCAGAGCCACTGTAAGCCTTTTGAACTAAGGTGTCGAAAGCTCTTGTTAGGTAAGTACGTGACCTGGGAGAGAACGCATGTTGATCTGTACAAGCCAATAGTAAAACCACTTTGTAGTTGAACAGTAGATTGTGTTTTACAAAGTACCCTCACAGCTCCCCCTGTATATGTGGGACAGGCAGGGATTCTCTTCTCCATCCCACAAGGGAAGAAACTGGTGCTCAGAGAAGCCAAGTGAGTTGTCCAACACCACATAGCAAGCCATGGACAGAGTTAAGACTCAAACCCAGGACTGCTGGTGTCAGCCCGGGGAGATTCCCCTGCACCACACAGACCCCAGGACACTGCCATTCCCAGGGGCTGAGGAGTCATGAACTGAGGGGCTTTGCTGGGATGGGACAGGAGGGCGTCTAGGGGCTGGGGATGCCCGAGGTTGAATGCCACAACAGAGAAGCAGGACGCAGGCTGCCCTGGGTGGTGGACGGCGCAGGGGCCCAGCGCCGGGCTGCCCGGCTGGTGTCTGGGGAGGGGCAAGGTGCAGGAGGCACAGTGACGGAGGGTGGGCCGTGGAGTCGGGGTGGAATTCGGCTCTCGTTAAAGCTCTGACAGACTATGGCACTCCCCCAACCCTTTCTAGGACCTCGGTGTCCTCACCTGCTGGGTGGGCACGGTAGTACCTGTAAGCTTGCTTCTCTTCAGAACACCTGTGGCCACCCGTTTCCTAAGCGCAATGCTGTATTAGAATGGCACTTTGCAAACCAGGAAATGCGGTAGAATTGTTTAAAGTAGTTCAGACTTGTCCAGCGACCTGAGGCAAGTCATTTCCCTCTCTGGGCTTCGGTTTCCAATTCTGCAAAAGCAGATGACCCTACGTCTCTCCAGATCTAACATTCTATAATTTTATAGCCCAGCATAGTTCACCCGATTTCGTTTCTGTATCCTCAGCCACAGCATGAAGCCTGGCATTGAACTGAACTGAAAAAGACAGTCCTCTAGGACTCCAAACGCAAGACCAATTTATTTGCTCAACAGGCCTTTAAACTTAGTGTCGGCCTCCTTCTTTGCAACACGGCTGGATCTCTCAGTGCAATATTCTAAGGAGGTCTGAGCAGCCGTCAGACCCCATCGCTGCAGCGTGGCTCAACCATACGCTACTGACTCTGGACCCGTTTGACAAGGGAGTACGAGACGGGTAGCCCGGAGCTTGTTAGTTTAGGATTTCACTGGCTTTTGACTATGTGGGACCTTCTGGGGCTGTATGGCAGGGCTCAGTGTAGACGCAGCCCACAGCCGATGCCAATTCAAGGCTGGTTCTCCACACTCAGGTTGGAGGGGAGGGGTTGGCAAGGGCAGTCTGCTATCTTCTGACAGACCCTGGAAGAATTCCAAGTGAATCCTACATCCTCACCCCTTTCTTAACTTCCACCTATGAGATGAACCCAGCTGCACGTCTCCGGGGGGAAGGACATGCACACTCCCCCTTCAGAGCTCGCACTTGGTCTTGCTGCTGAAAGAGTCTTGCTGGGTAACTGGGCTGGTCCAAGGCCTGGCTTTGTGCCTAACAGGCTCTACCATGCCATGTAAGGACAGTTAACCCCCGATCCTGTTGAGCCTCAGTTTCCCCATATGTACAAAAGAGCACTGAGCCTACTCAAAAAATTGAAAGCAGGGACTCAAACAGATATTTGTACACTAGTATTTTTAGCAGCATTATTCACAATAGCCAAAAGGTGAAAAAAACTCCAAATGTCTATTAACAGATAAATGGATAAACAAGATATCATATACCCATCCATACGATGGAATAGTATTCAGCCATAAAACAAAGGAAATCAATACATGCTAATACAACATGGACGAACCTTGAAGACATCATGCTAAATGAAATGAGTCAAACACAAAAGGGCAAATACAGTCATGTGCTGCATAACGATGGTTCTGTCAACGAGGGACCACGTATACGACAGCGGTCCCACAAGATCATATAAACTACCATATTTTCACTGTACCTTTTCCATGTTTAGACATGTTTAGATACACAAAAACTTAGCATTGTGTTACAATCGCCTACAATATTCAGTATGGTAACATGCTGTACGGGTTTGCAGCCAGGAGCAATAGCCTACATATACCATACAGCCTAGTGCGCAGTAGGCTATGCCATCTAGCTTTGCGTCAGTGCACTCCACGACTCTGTGATGTTCACACAACGAAATCGCCTAACAATGCAATTCTCATGATGTGTCCCCATCGTTAAGCAACATGCGACTGTATTG
Source organism: Indri indri (assembly GCA_004363605.1). Taxonomy (NCBI): domain Eukaryota; kingdom Metazoa; phylum Chordata; class Mammalia; order Primates; family Indriidae; genus Indri; species Indri indri. The sequence goes on along the minus strand of RJWJ010025776.1, from coordinate 12,242 downwards.
TACGATTCCACTTACATGAGGCAACTAGGATAGGCAAATTCAGACAGACAGAAAGAAGAATAGAGGTTACAAGGGGCTGGGGATGGGGGAAGGAGGAGGAGTTATTGCTTAATGGACACAGAGCTTTTCTTTTTTTTTTTTTGAGACAGGGTCTCACTCTGTTGCCTAGGCTAGAGTACAGGGGTGTCATCATAGCTCACTACAACCTCAAACTCGTGGGCTCAAGCGATCCTCCTGCCCCAGCCTCTAGGGTAGCTGGGACTACAGATGCGTGCCACCATGCCTAGCTAATTTTGTTTTTTATTAGAGATGGGAGTCTTACTATGTTGCCCAAGCTGGTCTCGAACTCCTGGCCTCAAGTGATCCTCCCGTCTCCACCTCCCAAAATGCTGGGATTACAGGCGTGAGCCACCGTGCCTGGCCGACACAGAGTTTTCGTTTGGGGTGATGGAACGGCTCTGGCAATGGATGGTGGTTATGGTTGCACAACATTGTGAATGTATTTAATGCCACCGAATTGTACACTTCAGTGGTTAAAATGGCAAATTATATGTGTACATACACAAATACATGTATCTCCACAGTTTTTCAAACTCCTGATGTCTTTTTCCTGGGCTGCAGTAGATGTCTTTTTCCTGGGCTGCAGTAGGGGAAGGTAGGCACAGGCAAGGAGAGACAGACAGCTGGACAGCCCACCCGTACCTTGGGTCTCATAGTAGACGACGCCTGCAAAATGGTTGATCCCAAACTGGGTCTCGTGGTTGTTCTTGGGGGGAATGTAGTTCGCGTTGAGTTTGTGCTGGGAGTTCAGCTTGTGCAACATGGTCGTGTCCGTGCCCTGTGGGAGGGGACAGACAGCTGCCCAGCCCGCCCTCTCCTCCACAGGCCCCGCTGCCTTTCCTGCCCGTGTCTCTGAGCCCCTCTTTCTCCAGAGCTTCCTCTTCCTTAATTTATACCCACACAGGGGCACTCCAGGCCTGCGTTGCCCTGTCTGTTAAGTGGATGAATTGGAACTGGATGAATAGCAACTGCACAATCTTGAAAGTGCGTTCCAGTTTAGAAAATCTGTTTCCTGTGATTAAAATCACAGGAGCAATCCTCTCTCCCTCTCCCCTACTCCAAGATATACTGTGTCCTGAGCACCCATTCTGTGCCAATTGCCTGCTCAGATCCAGGACCCAGCGACTGTGACTTCCAAATGTCAGCTGAGTGCACTTGAATTGGCCCCAGAGCCACCCTGAGAGGCGGTATCCTTAGTCCCATTTCGCAGGTGAGGAAAGCTGAGGCTCAGTGTGAGGAAGGAACCCACTGGCTCCCCAGCCCACTGGTGGTGACGTCAGGATCCTGCCCGGCTGCGGACCCACCTTGGGGAACTTGCTTTCCTCATCGATGAGGGAGATGATGTTCATGGGCTTGTTGGCAATCATGTCCAGGGCGTCCTGGTTGTCGGTGAACTCGATGTGCAGCCAGTCGATGCTCTCCAGGTCATACTCCTCCTGCTCCAGCTTGAACACGTGCCGCACGAAGAACTGCTGCAGGTGCTCGTTGGCGAAGTTGATGCAGAGCTGCTCGAAACTGCAGGGGCACAGGCGCGGGCTGGGGGCACTGTGCGGGCCCCGCCCTGCCGCTCAGGGGCCCGGCTCTGCCCCACTTGCACATGACTGTCGCCCCGCCAGGGACTCTCTCCCCTCTGAGGTGGGGCTGGGGTGTCAAGCCCAACCCTTCTAGGTGCAGCAGAGGACGTGAGGCCCGGCAAGGGCAAAGGACCTGCCCAGGGTCACCTGTGTGTCAGGAGGAGAGCTAAGGCTGGAGCCAGGGCTCAGGACCCCCAGTTGAGCCCCCTCCCCTGCATGACCAGGCCCTGAGGGAGGGCTGGGGGCTGGCAGGCGGACACCCAAACCCCTGGCAGAGTACCCGGGAGGGGAAAGCCAGGAGGCTGGGGAGGTGGCCATAGAGACATCCAAAGTGCCCGTGGGAGGCGGGAAGGGTGCTTACAAGATTTGGCCAGCACGGCCTAGACTGCGAACAAGGCTAAGCCATGGACACAGCCTCGTGTACGCAGTGCAGGTGTTTTGGTGGCGGGGGAGGGCCGAGACATCCAAACATCACGGGGATTGACGTGGCTTGCCAGGGGTCCCACGGCAGGAGGGGATGGGAAGGAAGGGGAGAGGGTCCACCAGGACCACTGAAGTTATGGTTTCTAACAGCCTGGCAGAGTGTGCTTGGAGCCAACTAGACGTGGGTCAAAGGGAGAGATGTGAAATTTCTCACATCCGTGTTCTAGAAGAAAATTCCTGCAGAGCAGAGCCCCATGTGGTACCTGTTCACAGCAAAGTTCTCGAACCCAAAGATGTCCAGGAGGCCAATGGACCGGCGAGAGTTCTTCACCTCCTGGGAGGGAGGCTTGTAAATCGCTGCATTGATCTTGTCCACAATCCACACAAACAGCCGCCCGTAGATCCCCTGAAAGGCAGCATGTCAACCACTGGGCCCAGCCACACCCACCATGGGGACAGGCTCCCCACCCTTCGTGGCTTCGCTCCAGCCCCTTCCACGGAACAGCATGCTGTTCAACCCCCCCCAGCCTTTGCCCAATCTGCTCCCTCCACCTGGAGCACCCTTTCCTGCTTAATGATATGTCAGCTGCTCTCGGGCACAGTCCCCTGACCCTGCAGGTTGGGACGGAGCCCTTCGTGAGGCTCCCACCTCTCTGTCCGTCTCTGACTCCCCCATCAGCTCTGCATGTCTCTGAGGTCCCAGAGCCCAGCACAAGGCCTGGCACAGAGAGGGGGGCTCAAGAAATGGTAAATACATGGCTGCGGAAACAGAGGGGACTGGAAGCCCTCTTCTCCGTCCTCTGCAGAGGGACCAAAGAGCGTGTCCCCGGACTGGGAACAGCATGGCTGACCAAAGCAGGGGGCCAGAGCCAGAGGGCCCTGGGGAGCACAGGGCCCCGTGCCGTGTAGGATGTACAGACACGTGGGGCTCAGAGGGAGGCAGACTGTCACTGTCACGCAGGCCCCAGGAGTGCCAGAAGCTGGAGCCCAGACTCCAGCCCCAGATGTTCCCCCGGCTCTGCGGACTCCTTCGCACCTGCCCATCGACAACCCAACCTCCCAAGGGGCGGGAAGGCAGGCAGCCAGTCCGCACAGGCCCACCTTGACGAAGGCGTCCCGCACATCCAGCGCCTGCTCCCTGCTGAGCGGGGTGGACACCGTCTCCCCGCGGGTGATGAGGGTGCGGCTCGTCAGGCAGCTCATCAGGTCCGGGGAGTTCACCTGGCACAGATGCCAGCCAGGTACTCACCCAGCCACCCGCCAGTCATCCCTCCCTCCACCCACACCTAGACCCCCTCCCCCTCCCCCTCCCCCTCCCCACAGGCCTGGCTCAGACTCCGCTTCCACCGGCAATGCGCTTCCCCACCTCATCTCCCCCCACATGTCACCTGTCCCTT
>RJWJ010025775.1:0-23518 GCA_004363605.1 Indri indri | reverse complement strand
AAGTAGAGATGGTGGGAATGGAAAAGGAGGACCCTCACAGGAAAGGGATCATAGGTAGAATATGAAGGCTGGGCACAGATTATAGAGTGAGGGAAAGAATCTAACTGAGCCCAAAATTAGTAGAAGAAAGAAAATAATAAAGATTAGAGCATAAATAAATCAAAAAGAGAATGGAAAAATCAACAAAACTAAAAGCTGGTTTTTTGAAAAAAATAAATTGACAAACCTTTAGCTAGATTAAGAAAAAAGACGAAGACTCGAATAAAATTGAAAATTAAAGAAGACACATTATGATGGATGTTTCATAAATAAAAAAGGTCATAAGGGACTATCATGAACAATCGTACACCAAAAAATTAGATAATGTAGAAGAAATGGATAAATTCCTAGAAACATATAACCTACCAAAATTGAATCAAGAAGAAATAGAAAGTCTGAACGGATCAACAGCAAATAAAGAGATTGAATCAGCACAAAAATCTCCCACAAAAGAAAAGACCAAGAGCAGATGGCTTCACAGTTGAATTCGACCAAACATTCAAAGAAGAATTAAAACCAATCCCTCTTGAACTCTTCCAAAAACTGGAATAAGAGAGAACACCTCAAAACTCATTTTAAGAGGCAAGCATCACCCTGATATGAAAGCCAGAAAAAGATACTAAAAGGAAAGAAAAATATACGCCAATAACCCTGATGAACATGATTTTTTAAATTCTTCAATAAAATACTAGCAAATTGAACTCAATAGCCTATTAAAAGGACCATGCACCATGACCAAGTGGGATTCAGACCTGGGAATGCAAGAATGGTTCAACATATGCAAGTCAATGTGATACACCACACTACCAAAATGAAAGAAAAAATATCACTTGATCATATCAGTGGGTGCATAAAAAGCATTTGACAAAGTTTAAAATCCATTCATGATTGAAGCTCTCAACAAAATAGGTATGGAAGGAACTTACTTCAACACACTAAAGGCCATATATTAAAAGCCCACAGATAACATGATAATCAAGGGCGGGGGGGGGGAATGGAAAGTGCTCCCTCTAAGATCTGGCACAAGGCAAGGATGTTCACTCTCACCATTTCTGTTCAGCATACTACTGGAAGTTCTAGTCAGACACAATTTGACAATAAACTGAAGTAAAAGGCATCAAAATCAGAAAGGAATAAGTATTGCAGATGACATGATCATATGTAGAAAACTCTAAAGACTCAACAAAAAATACTGTTAGAGCTAATAAATGAATTCAGTAATGTCACAGGACACAAAATTAACAGACAAATATCAGTAGCATTTCCTTCTGAAAAGGAAATTAAGAAAGGGATCCCATTCACAATAGCAAAAAATAAAATAAAAATTTCTTAGAAATAAACTTAATCAAAAAGTTAAAAGACTTGTACACTAAAAATTATAAAATACTGATGAAGGAAATTAAAGATGACAGAGATTCATGGAAAGACATCCCATGTTCAAAGATTATAAGAATTAATATTGTTAAAATGTCCATACTACCCAAGTGATCTACAGATTCAATGCAATCACTATCAAAATCACAATCACAATCTTTACAGAGTAGAAAGAATAGTCCTAAAACTCATATGAAATAACAAAAGACCCTGAATAGCCAAATCAATCTTAAACAAAAAGAACAAAGCTGGAGGCACTACACTTCCAGATTTCAAAATATATTACAAAGCTACAGTAATAAAGCCGTATGGTACCAGCATTAAAAGCAAAAACACATAGATGAATGGAACATAACGTAGACCACAGAAATGAATCCAAGCAATTACAGTCAATTGATCTTCAACTAAGGTGTCAAGGACATAAAATGGGGAAATGACAGTCTCTTCAGTAAATGGTGTTGGAAAAACTGGATATCCACTTGCAGAAGTATCAAATTGGACCCTTACCTGACACCATGTATAAAAAAACAACTAAAAATGATTTAAAGACTTAAATGTAGGACCTGGACCTATAAAATAACTAGAAGAAAACAAAGGGAAAAAGCTTCTTGACATTGGCCTGGGCAAGGATTTTTTGGATATGACCCCTAAAGCACAGCAACAAAAGCAAAACTAAACAAGTGGGATTTTATTAAACTAAAAATTTTCTGCATAGCAAAGGAAACAATCAACAGTGTGGGGGAAAAAGGGAACCTACAAAATGGCAAAAATATTTGCAAACCATACATTTGACAACTGGTTAATACCCAAAATATACAAGGAACTCAAACAACTCGAGAGCAACAAAAATACTCAAACAACCTAATTTTTAAAATGGGCTAAGGAACTGAGTAAACATTTCTCAAAAAGAAAAAAAGGATATACAAATTGCCAACAGGTGTATGAAAAGGTGTTCAATATCAATAATCATCAGGTAAGTGCAAATTAAAACTATAATGAGATATCACCTCACACCCATTAGAATAGCTACTGTCAAAAAACAAGGATAAGAAGTGGTGATAACAAGGCAAGGATGTGGAGAAAAGGGAGCCCTTGTATACTGTTGGTAGATGTGTAACTTGGTACAGCCATTATAGAAAACGATATGGTAGTTTTTCAAAAAAATAAAAATAAAAACAAACACCATGTGTACTCACTATTAAATTGGAACTAACCAATGAGCACACATGTGCATAGAGGGAAGTATAACTCAGTGGAAATCAAATAGGGAGAAAGGGAGGAGGGGATGGGCAAAAACCTACCTGATGGGTACAATGAACACCATGTGGGTGACAGTCATAATTTTAACCCCGACTCAAGCATTACCAAAGTGACCCATGTAACCTAAAACATTTGCACTCCTGTAAAACTGTAAAATAAATTTTAAAAAATATTATCATATGACCCAGAAATCTCCCTTCTAGGTATATACCCAAAGAAATGAAATCAGTATCTGGAAGAGATATCTGCACCCCCATGGTTTATTGCAGGATAATTCACAGTAGCTAAGCTATTTCAACAACCTACATGTCCATCTAAGGATAATGCAAATGTGATCCATATGTAAAATAGAATATTATTCAGCCCTAAAATGAAAGAAATCTGCCATATGTGACACTATGGATGAACCTGGAGGATATTATGCTAAGAGAGATAAGCCAGACATGGAATGACGAATACTACATGATCTCACTTGCACGTGGAATCTAAAATAACTGGACTCATAAAAAGCAGAGATCATGAAATGGTGGTTGCAGGGCATGGAGTCCAGGGGAAATGGGGAGATGTTGGCCAAAGGGTACAAAAGTTCAGCTAGGTGAGATGGATAAATTCTGGAGACCTAATGCAGAGCACGGTGACCATAGTTAATAACACTGTGCTATATACTTGAAATTTGCTAAGAGAGCTCATCTTAAGTGATCTCACCACACACACACACACACAAAATCACAACTATGTGAGGTGATATATTAATTAGCTTGACTGTGGAAATCATGTCACAGTATATCTGCACATCAAAACATCGTGTTGTACACCGCAATTATATACAATTTTTATTTGTCAAGTATACCCCATTAAAGCTGGGGCAGAAAAGGAGCCATATATCAAGAGTTTAAGGAGTGAACATGGACTGAAGAAGTAAAAATGCCACCTATAAACAACTTACTGTCTCATGAAAAAATTCAGAATGCAAATGCAGGGAATGGCACAGTTGAGAGGATATCGTCTTAGTGTAAAGAAGTACATGGTGCATTAGACCTAAGAAGTGCCCTGGAGAAGACATTTGAAATGTAAAGGAGAGAAGAAGATAAATTGACGAGGAAATTGAAAAGGAAATGGAAAAAGACAGGATTGGGCCCAGGGAGGTAAGTTAGACTTTGCTGACCGAAAGGTCATCTTTTAGTCTTTGTAGAAATGTAAGCCTAGATGGAGATTAGAAATCAAGAGTAAACAGGGAAATAAAAATAAAGAAGGTCAGGTGGTATGGAATAGTTTTAATTTTGAGAGAAACAATGAATACAAGATTTAGGTTATCAAGCACAAGCCTGCTGCACTCTTGTGCCAATTCTATAATTCTCTGCACAGCATCCCTGGCAAACGATCATTCGGCTTTGACTTAACTACCTCAGAAGGCATAGAATTCATTATCACATAAATTAGCTAATTCCATTTCGGACTCTTCAGATTGGAAGGAAGTTCCCTTTTATCCTGGATTTAAATCTGCTTTCCTGTTACCACTACACCTTGATCTTGCATCTGCCTTCTGGGACAACAAGGATTTAAGGAAATCCCTCTTTTACAGGACTCCCTGACACACATCTGAAGGTAACAATTGTGTCCCAACTGGGTTACTTGATTCCAGCCAAAATATTCCCTGAGTCCTCACACGTCCTTTCATCCACAAATAAGCTCTACAGTGATACTCCCAATGTTTTTACTCTCGGAGGGGGGTGGGGGGGACAGGAAATAAGAACTATGGGAGTAGAATTAGATTTTAGGGCTGGAGAAAAATGGAAAGTATTTGGATTAATTGGTGTAGATGCTACTAACTGTGTAATGTTGAATGATCATGGTACCCATGTAGGACGCAGCTGACTCAAATGTAAAATGGGAATCTACATCATCTTACTGTCTCCATCATGCTCCACAGAAGAGGTTATGAAACAAAATGCTAGGGATATCACCAAAAGGAACACCTCCTCATTTGCCTTTGGTAAACCTGGCCTTAACTTTGTTGTGACCCAAAGCCTCTAACATGGGAACTATAGTTCTACTTCTCACATCATTCCAGTACAACTCTGTAGATTGTCAAATTCATGAGACACAGCATAGGATCTGTGCTGAATCCATTTGATCCACCCTAAGACATCACCCATGTTCTTCTCTAGGTCCAGCAAACTAGCTTCTCAGTTCCCCTTACCTTCAGAAAAACCAAGGCTACTCTCGTTGTTTCTCAAGACATAAACCCAAGGTTTGGACATGAATTGATCTTCCAGAAAGGTATTCGACTCCCTGAGGTATTTTTTTCTTTCCTTTTCCTTATTCTTTAACAAAGAAAAATACACCTGATCCGTCTTCCTACATGTAAATACAAATAGCTTTTTCCCACTTATTCTACTAAGCCTCTCTCTGGGTTTACTCTGAACAGTTCTATTTTTTAACATCTTTGATTTTATTCCCAGTCTCTATTTCTCACTCCCATTTCCATTACCCCTCCCAGCCTCACCAAACGGCCTCTCCCTCGCTGTTGTGCTTCCTGTCAATCCAGCTCTTGCTTACCATAAATTAGCATTTTTCAGTATCCACATTTAGATTTAAAACACAGAAGATAGCTCTGTAGACTACATAAGAAGTGCACACATACAGCCCAGCCGCCTAGGGGGGCTGTCCATTCCAGTCTGGTGCTGAAAAGAAGACAGGCAGGCAGAGTGGTGGCTCCCATGAGTGCTTCATTAAATTCTTATGATCAGGATGTTTGAAAAGAAAGAAGCAGGAGCTATTTTCTCTGGGTAAACTCATGGGTGAGCTTTCAAAACATGAGGAAGCACGAATAAGAAAAACCTGCAGGAGATGTCACCGTGGGAAAACGATCCAGTGTTGGTAGATACCAAATCTTCATGTCCACCTTCACCTGCTGTATCCCATTTCACAGAAAGCAGTGTTTCAGCAGGGCCATTTCCGGTTGTATTCTTAACACATTATAAAATTGCTTTGAAAATAATTATATATCTGCCCGTACATACACTATACACACATAAACATATACACACATATATATCAGCTGGAAGACTTGTCAAGTTTGGCAAAAACGTGGGTGAAGGCTGAAGCTGAGTTTGAATTTCTGACAAATTTTATGAGCCAGCAGCCCTCAAAAGCAGACAGTATGATAATCTCGCACACGGAATCTCTCTGTAATTTATCATTGAAGAAGTTAAAAATGGTCAAAAGGTACCATGCTTCCAGACTCACTTGGTGTTGAATGCCTGAAACATTTCACCATAAGGCTAAATATCTTTGGCTATGAACTATTTATTAAATATGCTACACGGTATATTATACTTTTTCTGAGATATTTGTGTACACACGTGTAAAAAAACAGATATATACATCTGTGAAAACATAGATATGTGACTTACTAGTTTTCTCTTGCTGTTGTGACAAATTACCACAAATCTAGAGGCTTAAAACAACACCCATTTATCTCACAGTTCTGTGGGATAGAAGCAAAACACAGCTCTCACCAGGAAAAACTCATCTGTCCAGGGCTCTTATTTGGAGGCTATGGTGTGGAATCCTCTTCCAAGCTTATTCAGTTCCTTGCTGGTACAGGGCTGAGGTCCCCACTGGCTTGCTGGCTGTCAGCTGGGAGCCTCTCTCAACTTCCCGCCTCCATCTTCAAAGTCAGCAACAGCACATCGAGTTCTTTTCATGACTTCAGTCTTTCTGGCTTCCCCTTCTGCCACATTGCTCTGTCTTCTTTTCCACCACATCTGATTCCAGCCACGAAATGTTCTGTTCTTAAGGACTTGCATGATTAGATTGGGCCCACTTTAATAACCCACAGTAATCTCCCGATTTTAAGGTTTATAACCTTAATTACATCAGCAGGGTTCCTTTGCTATGTAAAGCAACTCATTCACAGGATCAAGGGATTAGGGCAGGGATATCTTTGAGGGACCATGATCTGATCTCCCCAGTGAATATATCGCCTGAATTCCTTGGTATACTAAACTTCATTTCAGGACATTTCAAGAACTTCATTCCTGACATTTCAGGGATATTTGCTGATTATACAGAGCTACACACATCATTCTAAAATCTCTCTCCTCTGTTTTCATCTTTCACATGTTTGTAAATACACTTAACCTTATTTAATCATTGGTTATCTTTCCTACTGATGTCTTATACCTCAGCTCCATTCCATCCCTGGCCCATTTCTAACAACGGCAAAGACTAAAGATCTGTGCCGCAATCTAGCCAACATGAGTGGGCCATGCCACTGTTCTATCTCTCACTGCAGAGGTTAAAACCTTACCTTTGTATCTCATGAACTATCAAGGATCCAACCACGAACCACCTAATGCCTCAGAATCATCCTATTGTCAATCAGCTGACTGTACTGGCCCTCTGCTTATATTTGTCCAAATCATCAAATGAACCTCCTTCTTACCTATGCCCACCTGAACCACACCTTACAGCAATTTTACCTTAAGAATCAGTCTACTTGGATGCCCCCCAGGGCCCAGCTTCTGGGAGAAAGGACAGGTTCTGTTTGTTCCATGCACCAGCTCTGGGCATACGTAAGTCATGACAGCCATGCTGTTTAGCATTTGCATCCATGGGGAAGTTAAGTGTAAATCATCTGCCTCATTAGTGTCCTTCACAGAGCTACACTCTCTGAAATTAAAATGTTATTCTGTGATGTATTCGTACACTTTGTCTTGAGCCATGCATAAAAAAGAAAAAGCGGTTTCTTTGTCAAGGGTACATCAAGTTTATTATAGCAACAATCACTACTGTAGTTTCTTGTTGTCTGACACAACTCCATGGTCTGGTTCTCACATGATTCTCAACTCTCAGGTGTTTGTTGGGCCATCTGGTCTCTTGTTTCTAATTTTACTCCCCTGCTGCCCTAAAAGTCTGAACTCGGTTGCTCAGTATTCTATCAAATCTTTCCTCTGAATCTGTGTATGTATTTCTTCCTCCTATCCAAAATTGGATTCCAGTAACTTTCATTCAGATGATAGGTCTTGTGTCCAAGATAAACCTCTTTTATACCCGTATTTCTCTCCCACTTGCATTATTTTCCCTTATCCATCGAATGATTTTATCATATAATCATCCACACTGCAAAATGATTGGCAAAGCTTTCTAAATATGAAGAAATAAGAATGGCATTTATTTTATTCTCCTAGAAAGTGAGGGTCTTTCACTTTGGAATCATGATGGGTTTCATTAATGTTCTCCATAGTCCTCTCTCTTCCTTTCATTAGGAAATGAATCTTGACCTAGAGCTGACCTTGGTGGCAGCCCATTAGCTCCGTCCTCACAGTTAAGAATGTTGCTTTGTACTGATGGTCCTCATTTATAGGCATGCCACCAGATTGAAGCTGCACGGCTGTCCTGATCCCAGCCAATTTAATTTCACAAATAGAGTTTTGTGAAACTCTGTCTTACTCTTCCTGGCAACAGCCTGAATATTTTCAGATAGCCCTCTGCAAAACCAACCAACTCCCCCCACTCAGCTTTTCTGCAAAGCATGGTAGAAAAGCTACAATGGATAATGTATTGTCAGACCAAGAAACAATAATTGGAACTCACATCTGAGCTTTTTGGTCAACCACATCTCCATGTCCCTGAGTTTCTTTCAGCTGGCATGTATTGCCACAGATGCTTCATAAAAAAAAAATGACAAATTCCCCAGAAGAAGATTTGTAATGTTTTTATATAATTAAAATAAAAACTTTGCATTTTTTCTGAATTATTTATATAACAGTCCAATACATGATTCTTTTGTGACTAATTAGCTGCTTTCTTTCCAAATTTAAGAGGATATCTTAGCCTGAGATTTCCAGAAAATAGAGCCATAGGTAAGAGTTAAAGTGCTAATACTTTAAGAGGTACAAACCATGGGCCTAAAGAGTGAAGAAAAAGTAAAAGAAGATAAGGAGAGATGCAAAGCAATGAGAATATTGAATTACAATGTTGACTCACGACCTTCCATGAATAGGTAGAACAGGTAACTCAGCAGGTGGGTTGTCTACAGACAAGGTGAAAAGATCAACCACACATCCAAGAAGTGAATGTAAGGGAGGAATGGGGAATAATTTCTGATTATCTCTGTCCTGTCTCCTGTTTCTAGCTGGTCTGAGTTCACCTCCAGGGTATTAAACCCTCGTCTGTATCTTAGTTGCTTTAGTGACTCAAGGTGCCACAACCCCCACCTTCCTAGTGAGATTTCATCCAAGTCCACAACTGGCTGTAAGGCCCAGGAACTCCAGCCTTGCTGCTGGTCAGCCAAGCTTCTCAGGAGTAACCTAAGAGGGAAGGTCTGGTCTTCTTAGAGCAAGTGCCTGATGAGCCCCTGGCATCTGCAATATTGTCCAGGAGGTGGGCAACAGCTCCCAAGGGAAGGAGGTGGAGTATCTGACGAGTCCTGTAAGTCATGTGTCTGATACAATGAGAATCACTTTTAACACAGGATAAAGACTTGAGGAACACCTTTGGTGTGTATTTTCTCAAATCTAGGCAAACCAGAAAGAAAGAATGTGTGAAAATATTTCTGATGTCACCATTTGTACAGAAATAAATGGTCTTAGCTTAGAGAGAAAAGGCAGAAGGTGAACACAGGGATATAGAAGAACCCCAAAGTCACTTGTCCCTTGTGGAAGTTGATGTATAAATATACTTTATATCTTATTGTTTTGGATATAAACTTATAAAAATCCAGAAATGTGAAACCTGTGGGAGCTCCAGTGGCACAATCGGTTAGCGCACGGTACTTACACAGAAATGTGAAACCTTTAAAGTGAGACATTAACGACGAAATTACTATTAATTTAATAACAAGGTAGTAGGAAGCTAACCTACTTTCTTCTAATGATCAAATATCTGCTGTTGTAGCAGCTTGACAAAAGAAAAATACTTTTAAAAATCTTTAATAATGATCACTGTAAGATGAGCCCATCCTTCATCAGCCCTTTAAAAAGTGTCCAAGTGTTACCCTCAATATCCACACATGATCAGATTTACAGATGCCACATAACCTAAGTGATGGAAGCTGGGTCTTTCAAAGACAATACCTACAGCCTCATGGGTGTCCAAGAGTGGCCTTCAATCTTCAGTGGTACCATGGGTACTCTACCAATGGTGGAAGAAAACTATGTTTCCTCTACACATGGGCTTCCAACATGAATTCCCTGAATAGCAGATGGTATGGTTAGAATGTCTGTCCTCAGACTCGTATTGGTATTTAGTTGCCATTGTATCCGTATTAAGAGTTGGGACCTCTGAGAGGTGGTTAGGCCATGAGAGCTCTGCCCTCATTAATGAATTAATGCTGTTATCGTGGAAGTGGTTTATCAGATTCCTTATAAAAGGATGAGTTTTGCCTTTCCACGATGAAATGACACAAGAAGGGCCCCATCAGATGCCAGTCCCTCTCTCTTGGACTGCCCAGCCTCCCGAACCATGAACCAATAAAGTCCTCTTCATTGTAAATTACCCAGTCTCAAATAGTCTCTGCAAAAGCACAAACCTGACCAAGACAGCAGGTCTGGCATAACTATGCAAAATATGCTAAACTCTGACAAATGAAATATAAAGCTGGCTTTTCCCTGCCCTGATTCTCATCTCAGATACAAAAGTTATTTTCTTGGGTATCACTTAAATGCACTTATTGTTCAATCTGGTTTATCTTTGAAATGTTCTGTTGAAAACTTTCCTATATATTAACATATTTTTCCACTAGGGCATAGCTTACCAGGGCATGAACAGTCTCACAGAGAAGCAGCTACACTATAAATTCCTAACACAAACATACCAAGAGGGTTTGAAATCTCACTGAGAATTACTACTTAATATCCCGACATCTTTTCTCAGACCTTTAACCTTGTCGTGCTCTAGCTAGGATAGCCATACTTCTGACTAACTAACTCAATAAACTCCTAAAACCGCAGCCCATCATATTCTCTCTGGTCCGAGACACCACCGTTAACATATTACAGGCACATGCTGGAGATCCGGCGCTGGGTCAGCATAACTCACTACTACCGCGAGAGAAAAATTGCCCAGATATATGACACAGCAAGAGTGGGCTGGGAACATTGTCTTCACACAGAGATGACACCCTACCAACACACGCTCACTTCATATTACTTCCATGATACCTTCTGTTTCAACACTAAAATCACCTTTCTGTGATGTATCAAACAACCACTCAAGACCTTTCATATCAGCTTGAAAGGCAGCATGTTCAGTTGATATATTATGGGCTTTACTATCAAATCTGAGTCTGTCGATACTGACTGCAGCTCTGTGTGAGTTTCCCTTTGTCAGATTCACTTCCCTCGTTTCCAAACTTAGAATAGCAATTGCTACCTCATAGAGTTGCTCTAAATATTAAAAAGAAAATGTGAAAACATGCCTGGCACACAGGAAGTCCTTGATGTTAATCACTACTCCCTCATCCACGTTTTCTGCTTCGCAGGCAAAACTCATAGCCCCATCAAGCACATATGTATGTCTCCTGGTGTGTGCCACTCGCATGAACCAGGAGGACATGCTTGTCCTAGTATTGACATGGTCAAAAAGTAAAATTTTCACCTAGTATCTTTGTCAGGCTCATTATATTGTAATCTGCTTTATCTTCACAACATCTCTATATGCTAAGAATCACTATTCCCTTTTCATACAAGGGAAAATTGAAGTTCAGAGAGAACACGTAAGTTGCCCAATAAGATAGAAATTAAACCCTTTCCCTGTCTTCCAGTCAAGAGCTCTTTCCAATAGGCCATGCTTCTTCTGCATCTTGTTCACACCAGAACTTCCTTGCTGGGTGGACAGGTTCCACAACAGATAAGGAATAGCAATCACAACTTGAGAAAGTTATACCTCACGACCTCAGGATAGGCTCTACTGACAGGGTGGGGATAGTTCCACTGCAACTGAGCTCACAGTCTTTGTTCATTTATTCGAGAAGCATTTATTGGATTCCTACTATGTACATATCAATTAATTTAAAGGAATTAAAGAAGTAAACACATGCTCCCTTACTTTCTAAGAGTTAGCAAGTTAGCTGGCATACCAACACAACACACAAAGACCCAAAAAGTTAAATAACATATAGGAATTAGGTGAGAGATTGCAAGGTTAGAAACACATCAAAACATAGATAATTAAGTGATAAATGAGAGCTACAGAGCTGAGTTCTATAGTAGTCAGTCTCATCATTATCAACATGTTGGACCATATGTCCAAAATGGCCCTTGGTCCTCGTGGTAGGTGGCTGTCCTGTGCATTGGAGGATGTTTAACAGCATCCCTAGTATCTTAGTTTCCTGGGATTGAGTTTCCTAGGATTGAGTTTCACAAATCAAGTGGCTTGAGGCAACAGAAATTTATTTTCTCCCAGTTTCGGAGGCTGGAAGTCCAAAATCAAGATGTCAGCAGGCTCCCTCCGAAGGCTCTAGTGAAGAATCTTCCTGTGTCTCTCCCAGCTTCTGGGGGTTCTTGGTGATCTTTGGAATTCCTTGACTTGTAGCAGCAACACCTCAATCTCTGCATCCGTTTTCACGTGGCCATCTTCCCTCTGTGTCTGTGTCTCATGTTCAAAGTTTCCTTTTCTCATAAGGACAACGGTCTTTGGATTTGGGTCCACCCTAATCCAGTATAACCTCATCTTAGCTTGATTATATCTGCCAAGACCCTATTTCCAAATAGGGTCATATTCATAGTGAGTTTCGGTGTGGACATGAATTTGAGCAGACACTTTCGATGCAAGATATCTGGCCTCTGCAGCATCTCCCTCCCTACTATCACCACCAGTGGTAATAATCAAAAATGTCTCCAAACGTTGCTAAATGTCCCGAGGGGGAAAATCCCCCCATAATTGAGAACCAGTGCTCTAAAGAGATGAGAAAAGGGAAAGGTTTATGTGAGCTGCATATTCAGCAAGGTGTCGACAGAGCAGGTAGGGGTCAAGGGGGCTGTTTCTCTGGCTTTGCACAGCTACTTCTCCCTGTTTATCTTTCTTCCCCCTTTGTCGCTGTTTCTTCTCTTTTTCTTCTCTTTTTATTTCCTTACCCTCTCTGCCTCCTTCTTTTCTCCCATTTCCCTTCCTTTCCCCACCTCCCTCCCAGTGCCTTGCTTAAGGGGTTGCTGTAGGGTAGCAATGGGAAGAAAGATCAGATTCCCCCTGGGAGGGGAAAGACAGTGGGGAGAACTGGGAAGGAAGGGGACACAACAGGCTCCGTCCTTCCCTGTCACCTTGTGAAAATGGCTCTTCCCCAGTCTTTTCTTTTTCGGGAGTTTATTAGATTCAATCAGTGAGGGGAAAAAAGAAGGAGAAATTTAAAAAAAAGGAAGCATGAAGTCTTGAGAAAAATTACTTTTTTTAAGGTTAAGTAGCATGACAATGGCAACCGATAGAGCAAATTAAATTCTAACTGCACCAGTGATTTGATAGATATCATTGTGCTAAGTGTTACTAAGAAAATGCCTTCTTGGGGATATGAAGCTCAAATTCAGAACGAACGCTTGTCGGTTGTGGCATCCGATTCAATTAGGTGAAATTCATTAATATAAAGAGGAAAAGGGTCAGATGGAAAATTGAAATTCGTAAAACAGATCTAGAGCATTTTTATAGAAAACAGACGTGTAACATCTTCAGGAAAGCACATATTTATTTAATTCAGGGCCAAAAAGGAAGGAAAATATTTCACCTTTGTATCAGTGAGCAATCGCAGTTGTGTCTAGAAATGGTCCGTTTCTTGTGACATTTGAAATACGTGCATAAAATAGGCTTTGTCTCTCTCTGTGAACCCAATACAAAGCTTGCCAGTGACTCACCCATCCCAGGAAAACATTTGCAGTCACTAGGACATGGCTCTATTGTCACAGGTAGCAAAATAAAGTAGCAATGGCTGCAATTACTTTGTGCCAAACCTGCACGTCAAGAATTTTTGAACACCAAAGGCAACCACCAACTGGGACTTTCCAGTAACTATCTAGTTATCCTTAAAAAAAAATTAGTAAAATGGATGCTATAAAATGTTCTCCATGAAATATTTATCACCCATTTAGTAGGTCACATCTCCTTAGGCATTCATGCAGGGCTGGCTAAAAGAGTTTCAAAATCTTGTTTTGCCTACTGCAAGCAAGTCTACCTCATTAGTAATCAATTACCAGCCAGGTTGGCCCTAATAAGTCACTAATATATACCTTGTATTGTCAAATCCAGTAATTGGGCGCCACATATCCAATAAGCTACCAGACGCTATTATTAATAAAGGCCTCAAAGTTTCACCAGGATCCATATTGTGTAAGCGAGGCACCAAATGGGGTCATTTTTCATTGCCTTCCAACTTGCCCTATGATAGATCTACACAAAGCAGCCAGTGCTTGAACCCAAAGGCAGAGTCTTGCTGTACAGCACATCATTAGCATCAATTCTTGAAGCTTCCAATAGAGATATTGTTTGCACAGTCTTCTTCCTATGGGCTGTTAAGCTAGGATTAACTTTAAGAGGTCCATTTTTCAGAAGTTCCTAATTCCTCCACTTCAAGATAGAAGATTTCCAGGTCAGCAATGTTGTTATTGACTTGCCCATAAAGAAAGAGATTACATCCTGTATCAATTAAGTAATTTTTAAAAGGAGGAGCCATGTATATACCCAGTGAAAAGGGAAGGGAAGATTGAAGAGAGAAATTTTAGCAGCCAAAAATCATCAGGAAGAGGGCCGAGGAGTAAGGATGGTAGATAACTCCCTCTCCTCAACTTATTGAGCTGCCAATTACCCTGATCCAGAGAATCTGCAAAATTGTATTCATTCATGCATTCACTCAATGAAGACGGATGATCTATCTGTCCACTCATTCTGTCATTCAACAAATATTTATTGACCAACCAAACATCAGGCCCTGTGCCAGACTTTTTTGATAAATGGCCCAATATCGATATCTTTTAGGAAAGATGAGAGCTTCCAGAAGATGCCATCCCTCTACCTGCCCTCCGCCTTCCACTCCTGGGCAGCTCCAAGTCTCAGCATAAAAGCCTCTTCCACAGAAAACCCTCCCTTGACCACTTCCATCCAGTTGTAGGCACCATAGCATTGTTATTCTTTACACATTTGCTATTATTATTTAAGAAATTACTTCCAAACTTTCCTTAATGTTTGTATTCATTACTAAACTGTACATTTCTGTTGTGCTCACTACAGTATTCCTTGTGCCTGCCACAGTGCCTGACACAGAGTAGGTACATAATTGTTGCTGATTGATTGACTGTTGGTGCCACAAACTGTAAGAGGCAACCACCAATGGGATGGCTTAGCAGTGGAGTCTCCTGAATCAAGGCCTTTGACTAATAGTTACAGCTTTACTATCCATAAAATGCCTTCTGCAAATGTCCTTTCTCTTCTCCACCCCCCCCAAAACATATGTTTCCTGCAGGTACAATGAGATGGTTAATATAATGCTCATGCAGGTACATAGGGGCTGTGGAAAGGGTCTTGGACATGATGTGTTTATTGTCTTTTTGGTTCACTGCTGTTCCCTAGAGTCTAAAATGGAGCCTGAGGAAGAGTAGGTGCTCGATTAGTATACTTTGAATAAATGAATGAATACGCTGATTAAATAATTAATCGTGGAAAAGTTATGCTCCTTTATGCTCACCAATGACATTTTATGACTCCAGAAAAAAAGGACTAAGGACTCTGAACGGGGCACAGCACATCAGGTTCCCTTCCGTGTTCTCCCATTAGTCATTCTCATTTCTGGCCACACTGGGGTCTGGGGCTCCATGAAGAGCCTACATTATAAATAATAAGAGTATTAATAGTTAACATTTAGGAATTGCTTATCATGCAGGCAGAGCAAGTTGTCTTATTTGCATTATCTGATTTTTCTAATCAAAATCACACACAGAGGTGTTGTTATGGACCCACTATTTCTAAAATGAGGACCCAGAGAGGCTCAGAAAATTTAAAAGATATGCCCTAATCACACAGTTAACAAGTAGAAGATGTTTGATTCAACCCAGGTCTGTCTGACCTCAGAGCCCTCTCTCTCTCTCTCTCTTTTTTTTTTTTTTTTTTTTTTTTTTTGAGACAGAGTCTGGCTCTGTTGCCCTGGCTAGAGTGCCATGGCGTCAGCCTAGCTCACAGCAACCTCCAACTCCTGGGCTCCAGCAATCCTCCAGCCTCAGCCTCCCGAGCAGCTGGGACTACAGGCATGCACCACCATGCCCGGCTAATTTTTTTTCTCTATATGTATTTTTTTAGTTGTCCAGATAATTTCTTTCTATTTTTAGTAGAGATGGGGTCTCACTCTTGTTCAGGCTGGTCTCGAACTCCTAACCTTGAATGATCCACCCACCTCGGCCTCCCAGAGGATTACAGGCGTGAGCCACCGCGCCCAGCCAGAGCCCTCTCTCTTAACCCCTGGGCTATGTGCTTCCTTCTAAAACTATGGCGTTAGGAACTCAGAGCTACTTTATGTGGTTGCACAGCCTGTACACTGCACAAATCTGCACATAGATGATGAGGGAATGGTGCACTCTGGATTTGGGCAATGCAGCAGTGCCACTCAGACTTGAGGGGATAAGCCCACATGACACCAAACTATTGGCTTCATCCTTGGCAGAACTTAAATACTCACCTCCCAAAGGAAGCTTTGAAAAAGAGTGCTGCTGTCATTGTCTCATCAAGCTATTTCAGTGATTACTCAGTGTGACAATACAGTGATTCTAAGGCCCCTGGTAACATTCTGCTTTTTTGTCCAAACCACCCTGGTGCAAGAGCCTCACGCCCCACCCCACCCACCACCCCATGCTATGCCCATCAATACACATTTACAATAGATTTCATTCAACTCCAATGGTCCTCTGGTTAATTTACACAGTGCCAAACTGACCTTTCCAAATGTGTCCCACAGCACGGTGAGAGTGAGGGAAATTTACTGCCAGGAACCAAAAATATGCTACCTTGTGAAATATGGGTTTTTTCATGGCTTGATTTGAACTTCATATCAGAAACTGCAGAGTGGTTCAATGATTATTCACCATTTGAGAAGGGAAAAGGCAGTTCAGAGGCCTTCAGGGGCTGTATTTCATAGTCCTATCAGACATTCATACAGGTGATTAAAAGCCCTGCAAGCAGTGGCAACTGCGGGGCCTGCTGGTCACATTCTAGAGAAAGAGATGGATTTCACTGAAAGGGAAGAAACTTAAGAACCCACAGGCACTGGAAAAGTTGGTATAAATTTCCCTGGTGAATTCACTTTAGAAGAAAAAATTATCAAGCTTTCCCTTCCTCTTCCAATCTTTTGTTCTTTCATGAAAATCCACCAAGGCCCCTTTAACCCACACTTTTCTGAGCACAGACACGACTTTGATGATATTGGGACTGACCTACTCTACCATGAGGCATCTACCCTGTGAGGACATGCAGAAGCAAGACTAATTTCTGGGACGACCAAGGCATCAGTTCACGCATTGGCAGGAAGCAGCACATGGGACTGGGGAAATCCTCAAGGGATAGCACGGGATCCTGAGACCAGCAGTGAGCACCCCTGGCCTGATTGTGTGAGGGGAGGGAGCCATTCCTGGTCCATAGAAAGGGCACTTGTGCGGAGAGGGGACCCTGTCAAAGCTGTGACTTCAGAGGAGGGCTCTACAGCTAAGGAGGAAGCCAGGAGAATAAGTACTGTGGTCTCACTCTCCTCCCTTTCTCTAATCTTTCGTCTTGCCTCCCATTGGTCAAACCCAACCAAAGCCATTTCAGCAATGGAGCCCACTGATGTGGACCATAAAGATCAGCCTCCCGATTCATAAAGTCACCCTCCAGGGCTAAAAAGTAGATATGGAGTGTTGCAAGGGGTAACTTAAAAATGTCTAGCACACCAGGAAAACTTTAAAAATCCACCTTTATCCTTGACCCCCAAGCCTGCCTCTAATTTAGTGAAGACCACTTGTCTATGTACATAGCCTGGCTGGTATACGGCAGTACAGCTAAATTTCAGTTAGACAGCCCATTGCCAGTTGGATGTGAGCTTTCTTGTTTGAGTTTACAAGATGCTGCTCTCATAGTAAAATCTAAAAATGTTCTAATTACTTTGAACATACCCTTCCTTCTCTCCTATAACATAAACTCCTTTGAGGCAGAAAAACATGATTTGTTCACAACCAATATAAATTGGGTACCTACTTACATCAGGTATTCTATACACTTGTTATTTCATTTAATCATCATAGCAAACATATAGATCAGGAAATCAACCCTCGGAGAAGCTAAGTTTTGTAGTGACACACAGCTAGTGTGGTACAGATTAGAGATTCAGATTCAGGTCTTTCTGACCCTGAAGTTCAAGTTCTTAACACCCATGTCAGTCTGTTTCTTATTCATCTTTGAAATCTCTGCAATGCTTAGTTAGTAAGGAACCCAAGGCACAGCAGGCCTCCGTATGTCTGTTTTCCAGATGGGTGGATGGATGGGTGGATGTAGCCTAATGAAACAAAACCATAATTCTCAATCTCCGGTACTATCTCCTAGGCCAGATTCTCTTGACCCACTTCATTAATTCATAATCAATTATTGGGCCAGTGTTTTCTTAATCATCTCAAAAGCAGAAAAGAAATAAGAAATACAGCCCCAAATCTCACATAGTACACAATATTTCCGAGAAAACCTGTCCCCACATATGCAGGTAAAGGAACATAACTGAATTCATAATCAAGCAACTACACATAGTGTGTAGAGAATGACCAGCAGCTATTTCCCAAATGCTTACCCTGTGAAAAGCTTAGCCAATTCTCAAGGACGCGGTGAGTGCTGTGCAGCAGAGAAGTGGCAACAAAGAAAGGGTGTTAGATAACAAGGCAGACACATGCACAAAGTCAAGAAAGGGGCCATTTTAAGGCAGTGGCTTTGATTAGCACGAGAAAAGCGTGGGGGCGGAGGACACTAGTCCACTGCCTCTCAGGAACCAGCATTTCAGTAAGTCATTACTTATTTTAACACCTGTCTTCAAGAAAACATTCACATAAGCTGAAGAATATCTTATTCACACTGGAAGGACTAGCCTTTTTTGAGAAATTTTGTGGTTAAGAAAATTATAAAATGAAGGCTTCCTTTTAAAAGAAAAGAATTATTATTAATGTCCCATGCTCCTTAAAGCGATGACTCACTTGGCCTACTCAGACGTAAAGAAAAAGGACAAAGGAAATTTCTGACCAAAATTTCGTCAAGGTTCCTGGCCCTCCTGAGTTCAGGGGCTTTGATTGGTCTACAGCTCAGAATTAAAGCTCTGATCTAACAGGATTCCCTGAATCTTTGCAGGGTCCAAGAATGACACTCCCGAGGAAAGGGCATTGAATGAGAAGTTCTAAGATATGAAGAATCCTAAAAAGGCACCTGAGGACTTCCACTTCTGGGAATATATAGTAGATGTACCCTTCCCTACTGCTCCCACTGAGTACAACTAAAATCTCTGGTCATTATATATAAAACAAATGTAAGAAGTCTTTAAAAAGTGGACAGAAGAAGGTGGACCAGCCAGGGATCTGAGGATCCAAGGAATGACACAGGAGTAAGCTCTCTGTTGCTTTTTCCCTCATAGTTCTTAAGCTTGGAGGTAAGCAAGTCAGCAACCCAGAAACGCCAATGGTTGCAGACAAAAAGTCCCCAACAGAAGTCTGCTCTGTCTAGTCAGGAAAGGGGCAGCCTAGCAAGTCAGAAACTTTTACTTAGTAATACTCCCCCTAAATACCACAAAACAATAATAAGCAAACAAAAAAACTGGGGTGTCTAGACTTCCTCTCTGGACGGGCCCCAGTGAGAGGCCCCACTGAGACACCCCCCGCACTGGGTCCCCTCCCAACACAGGGGTGTGTCAGGCAGGAGACCTGCAGTATTGGGAGGCCATGTAAGAAGCCTGGACCCCCACTTCCTACCCAAGCAGTAATGAGGCACCCCACCTGCTCCCCACTAGGGTGGTGTCAGAGGAGTCCTAGCGAAAATCCAGACTTTCACCACCTCCCAATAGGACTGAGGCCACCCCTGCCATGGCGGTGTCATAAGAGGCCATGTGCCGAGCAGTGGTCTACAGCCCTGCCCTTCCCAGCCAGAGTGGTATCAGTGCAGGCCCCGTGTGGAGCCAGAACTCCCATTCTCAACCTGCAGGTATGTGAGGACCCCTTCCCTCAGGGGTCAACATAGGGCAAAGGGGAACCCTGAACTGCTCTATTCATCTGGCAGTAAGAGTGGCAGCCCCATCCTTCCCCTGCCGCTACAGCTGTATCAGAGGAAGCCACTCTGTTTCCTAGGACTTCAGTAACAAATTACCGCCAATTTGTTAAATCAACACAAATTTGATTAAATCAACAGAAATTTATCCTCTCACACTTCTGGAAGTCAGAAATATAATTCAAGGTGCTGGCAGGGCCCAGCTCACTCTGAAGGCTCCAGGGAAATTCCTGCCTTGCCTCTTTCAGTTTCTGGTGCCTCTGGGTATTCTGGGCTTGTGACAGCATAACTCCAGTCTTAGACTCTGCCTCCAAGTGGCCTTCTCCTGGGTGTCTCTTTGTATCCTCTCCTCTCTGTATAAGGACATGGTCCAGGATGACTTCATGTCAAGACCCTAATTACATCTCAAAGACCCTATTTCCAAAGAAGGTCATATTCTGAGGTTCCAAGTAGACGTGAATTGGGGGGACAATATTCAAGCCGCTACACTAGCTTGATAAGGAGGTTTAAATAAGATCCATAGCCTCACAGCGTAATAGCTCAAAATGTCCAGGTTTCAATCAAAAATCACTCATTATACAAGAAACCAGGAAAATTGTCTTGAAAAAAGGCACTCAATAGAAGCTAACTCTGAGAAGACAGATGTCAGAATTATCTGATGAAGATTTTAAGCAGCCATCACAGAAATGCTTCCGTGAGCAATCAATTACGAACACACTCAAAGTAAATGAAATTAAAAAGCCTCGACAAACAAGTAGAAGATACAAAGAAGGACCAAATAGAAATTTTAGAAGTGAAAAATGCAATTACTGAAATAAAAACTATTAATGCATGGGCTAAACAGAAGAATGAAGGGCACAGAGGAAAGCATCAGTTAACTTGATGATAAAACAATAGAAATTGCACAATCTGAATGACAGGGAAAAAAATAGAGTGAAAAAAGGAACAAATCAATCCTCAAAGACCTGTGAGACAAAAATAAAGATTTAACAATCATATCACTGGAGTCCCAGAATTAGAGGAGAAAGAACACATTGCTGAAAAAGTACTAAAAGAAATAATGACTGAATATGTGTCCGATTTGGCAACAGAAAACCACCTGCAGATTCAAGCAGCCGAGCAAACACCAAATGGGATTAACCCAAACAAATTTACAGCAAGACGCATCATAATTCAACTTTTGAAAAATGAAAAAAAGAAAGTTCTTGAAAACAAGAGAGAGATACACCTGACCTACAGAGGGAAAAAACTGAATGACAGTTGATCTCTCATCAAAAGCCATAGAGGCCGAAAGAAGTGACATAATATTCTTCAAGTGCCAAAAGAAAGGAACTGTCAACCCAGAATCCTAAATCTAGTGAAAACATCCTCCAAAAATGAAGGATCCATCAGCAATGCAATTTACCATATTAACAGGCTAAAGAAGAAAAATCACATGATTATATCAATTAATGCAGAAAAAGCATTTGACAAAATTCAACACCCATTCATAATAATAACTCTCAGTAAAATAGGAATACTTGAAACCCTCAGGTAGAGAGTTACATCTTCAACTTGATAATAATTATCCATAACAAACCTACAGGTAACATTATATATAATGGTGAAAGACTAAATGCTGTCCTCCTGAGATTGGGAACAAGGCAAGCCTATCCACTCTCACCACTTGTTTTCAACACAGTCCTAGAAGCTCTGGCTGTACCTGGATAACTGAGAACGGCCCCTGCGCTGGGTTCCCTGGCTCCAGTCTCAGCAGCCCATTCAAATCACTCATCCTGGAGTCATCCTTGATGATTCTCTCTCTTGTACATCCTTTGTCCAATCCAACAGTAAAATCTGTTATTCTGCCTTCAAAATGGGTCCAAAATACAGCCTCCGCCCCACCTCTATGGTTCTGTTCAAAGTCATTACTGTTTGTTTCCTAGATCAAAGCAACAGATTCCTCAGGGTCACCTTTACCCCATCGCTGTGCCCTCATAGCAGACAGAGTGATCCCTAATATACAAATCAGAACACATCACTCTTCTGCTTCAACCTGCCAGAGGTGCCAGGAAAAAGCCATTATCCCTACCACTGCTGCAAGGGCCTGGCCCTCATCACCCCTCCGACCTTACCTCTGTCTCTCCCTCTGTTCACTCGATTTAGCCACACTGGCCTCCTTGCTTAGAACCTACCAAGCACACTCCTGTCTCGTTTTTTCCAACGTGCTTTCACAATTGCTATTTCTTTTGCCAAGAATAGTTCTGCAAGTCCCTCTCCTCCAAATGCTGCCTCTCAGGGAGACTTCTCTGACCGCTTCTCGCAATTCAGAGCCCATGTCCCTCCGGCACACCCCGTCTCCACTTTGCTTTTCCTGCCTCCATTTCCCTTAGAACTATCTGACATTTCATTCATCAGTTTATGTGTTTATTATCTGTGTCCCTTCACTGCCAGGCATACTCTTAGAGGACGGGACCTTATCTATTTTGCTTCCTACTCACTGCCCTGTCTCCACGCATTAGAAGGGTGCCCGGAATATATCAGGCACTTGATAAATATTTGCTAAATAAATAAATGAATTAAAATAATACCTCAAATGTATCTTTCCACCTCCTTCCCCCCTTCCTTCCTTTTCTCTACATTTTTTCTTTCCTTAAACAAATATACGAAAGCCTACTGGTAGTGCAAGGCAGCAAATGGAATTCTTGCAAAATATGGATGACCAGGCCTGTCTGTTTTCTGCAAAACTCCAAGCACGTAAACAAAATATCACATAAGAAGCAGGCAGCAACTCAGTTTACAAAAAGTTAATCAGTGTAAATCTGTGAACATTATTATGGAAATGAACATAGGAAAGGAACAGAGAAGACTTGGGAACATCAATGCTCCCAGGATTTATAAATTAATTATTTTGTGTGTACACCTAATGCTTCACCCTTGAGAGTCATGCTAATGATGGCGCCCACTTTGTGACAGCCAGAGTCCTTGGGAGTGCCTCTTAGCACCCTAGAAACAGTGTCTAGTGGCACCTGTTACTCAATTTGCCTGTGCTAGAAGGCTGTCCACACATGGAGAGGAGAATAGCAGGGTAATTTTTATTTAGATTATGGGTAGGCAAACATCATGTGTCAGAATAGGAGCTTGCCTCAGTTCCCTTTCATCTGTCTCTCTGAAGGCCACAGCCAGATATTCACCTTCAGAACTATGAAAAGTCCCCCATTAAGTCTCTGTTCCAAGGGGTTTAGCGGGATAGGTTTGTGTCTATCAGCAAAAGCCCTCATTATGGGCAGAGCCTTCCTTGCTATTCCCATCTGGTATAAATTATGGATCAGAGCTGGAGAATGTCCAGCCAGTCCAGCAACCCTGCACCGACAGAACATCCTTCACCTGTCTTCATGCTGAAGTCAGCCCTCTGGGTAATAAAAGCACAATCAAATGCCAACTCACACGCAACAGTTGTTATTCCAGATAAGCGCCTTGTTCCAGTCTGCCCAAGAAGTGGGGAAGATTATTCATTTAGTTCCAAACGCAATTTATTTTCTGAACTTGTTTCGGTTTGATTCTCTCATGCTTTATGCTCCATAATAAGTTTATATTCTGTTCTACTTGAATCGCCAAAACCTCAGGG